>BQNB010002104.1:0-129105 GCA_026074375.1 Tanacetum coccineum
TGCAACGTAACTTGCATAACTAAAGTAAACAAGCTCACGCAACCTACCTATGCCAATTTCATCAACGTTTAAATCAAGTAAACGTTCTAATATGTCAAGCAACATGATTTAAACTCCATTTTACCATACGTTATCTATTTAACGTACTTTTCATAACATTATTATAAAACGAACTTTATACGTTAACGTTTATATCAAAACCCTAATTATATGTAATGTTTTCATGCAAACCAAAAATACAAACAAATAAGGCATGTGTACAAGTTACAATGCATAATATTTGAATTATGTTTCCTTCCAAAACCCTAGTACAACTCATTTGAGCTCAATGTACAACCCGTTAAAGCACAAATTCGAATAGGCTTATTTTCCCTCCATTTCTTTAGGAATTTCGTACCACCTATTTAGCACTAAGTACAAGCAATCCAATGCATCGTATTTAATCACATTTCCCTCCCTAATCCTAACCCTAGCACGTCCTAAATCCAAAACCCTAATCCAAAAACCCTAATTGACCCGAAACACCTAAACTAGTTCAAACCTAGTTCGATACAAACATCCACCCTCACACCACCATGATTCACCACCTTGCTAGCCTCCTTGTCACCACCTAGCAGTCACCCTACAACCTCCATCACCTCCTTGCACCCTTGCACCCTAATAAAATACCTTGTCACCACCATAGTGAACTGAACCACCTCCATCACCTCCTTTGGTAACCGAAACCACCCCACCACCTTACACCTCTCCATACTAGCTCTCCCTAGTCACCCATCTATCCCTTGGACACCACTCCAAGTAAACATGGCCACTACTCCATTTCGAGCCCTATATATACTCGTACACATACATATTTTCCAATTCATCTTTAAAACTAAACACATACTCAAATCATGATCTAAACAAGTCCAGGGAAGATTAAGAAGAAGGTTTAAGCTAAGTAGAAGCCAAGATTTAAGAAGAAAGGAGTCTTTGGTTCATAACTTAAGGTGTTTGGCCCATTTCATCAATTTCGACCCATTCAATCTTTTGTAAGTCTTCACCTCGTTCCATAAGCTCTTGTATCATTATAGATCATGTATAAGATATATATAAGTCACTTGTATAAGCCTTGAACCATAAAACTTTTTTTTTTTTGGTTTTCCTAAACCAAACAAAACCCAAATTCGCACCTTAAAACCCTAATAAGCTATTTTTGTAAAACCTAAACCCTAAAAGCCATAAGCTGATATAATAAGTTATTCTTATAATCTCTTTTATCATTTCTATAAGCTTGAAAACTAATCTTAAACCCTTAAACCCATCAGGTTAATCTTTTTAAACCAAACGAACCCGTTTTGGATTTTTAAGCTCATAAGCTCTTTTCACAAGCTATAAGCTTGTTAAAACTATAAAACCAACCTTATTTTAGCTTATTATGATAAGCTAAATGCGGCAAAACTGAATTGGATTCGAAAAATACAAAGTATATGGTTTTTGGACTTAAATCGCAAAACATTTCATGCAAAGGGGTATATATTGTAAATTTTGAAAATATTAAACTTTTGGGCCAAAAATGTAATTATATCTAATGTTAAATTCAGGGGTTTGTTTTCTATACTGAAGTTAAAGTTAAATGTTTTTAAAAATAACTAAATTAAAGAGGTTTAATTGGAATTAATATATTCCAAGGTATATATGTCAATTTCTTATTTCAATGGTATAAAATATAATATTTTTATATTAATTATAAAAATATATTTAAATAATATAAGACTCGATTTTATTAAAGCCCGACACATTTGTCGTTATCATTCGTCGATCGAAACATTATAAATCATATATGTTATATATTTAACATAATTTTATCATCTACTAGCTTTTGAAGAAACTTAAAAGATAAAATTCTTTATCATTATGTCTATAACATTATCTCGTTAATTAGGGAGTTTCATTTTGTTATGTGAGGGTTTCATTTAGGTAGACATTTTGACGAGTTACTGGATTTACAATTTAAAGTGTCATAACTCCTCAAACGTTTACTACATGACCTCTGGATTATGATAGCCCGAACAGTGATACGATGTTTTCATGAACTAATAAACCAAATGAATATTAATGTTAAACTTTTTAAAATAAAGTTTGAAATTATATAAACACTCGAACTAAAGACTTGACTACGTAATTACCCCAAGTTGCGTGACGAGGCTATGTTTACTTTACAATTTGTAAATTAAATTTCAAAATCAATCAACTACTTTATAAAGGTTGAGTTCTATAGTCCCACCTTATTGTTTTCCAAACCCTGTGGGGGGATACATGCTATAAACCATGAATACAAGTATTTTCCAACTGTATGCTATCCTGATATATTATTGCCTAATTTTACCTTTACGGCCAATATCATTTAATCATGAACCATTAGTCACTTGTGAGTGAACGTGAATATTGTGGGATAGATCTATTAGGGAGAACGACTCCCTGTTGGTGTACCCGTACATAGGCTAACCACGCAAAAACGAAATTAGTATTGAGAAACAATGGGTAACTTTGGCAAGTTACCTTTCCTTAAGGACGGTTGTTCATTCAAGCCGTTAAATTAACTTCGGATGTTAATGTTTGGTTGCATTAGCTTAGGGCAATAATATTGTTTTCCATGATAATTGTATTCGTTGTATTCTTATTACCAGTTATGTATGCCTGATATTAAACTGATTACATTTGCAAACACTGTGAATTTGACTCAACCTTTGTGTTAATCCTTTTAGCATGTTTATCTCAGGTAATTGAGCAACAATGGCACGGAGTTGGATTGGACTTGAAGACGTCCAAACTTGTTATCATCAAACCTTTATGTTTTCAATGTACTTTTGGACCTCTTTGTAAACTTGATATAATATTGAGTTGATATACTAAAATTTCCAAAAGTATCTCTTTTGAGTCGTTTTCTATAGATATGCACTGTTGGTTATAATAGTAATACCCCAATTAGCTTTCCGCTGTAAATGTCAAATAAGGGGGTGTTACACACGCGTACTAAACATTATATTATATAAAGACTCGTTTAGCGGCTAAAACGACGTTGTTTCAATACGCGGGCTTCGGTGTTTTGTTTGGGCTCCCGGTTTGATTTGGCCCGTTAATATGTATATTATATCAGTTTATTTCACCAGGCCAATTAGCTAGATCATTTCAGAGCTACCGTAAATTGATACACAACCTACGTACGGCTAACAACGATAGTTTATATGTATTCCAAAATCAGAAGCCATCACAACCTCTAAATGGAGCCCTTAACGACTTTGTTGCCTAAGTGAATGAAAAAAAATAGAATGGCAACTGATTATTGGTGCAGCAGGCGTTAAATATGTAATTTATATGCACAAAAGGAAACTTAATAAGCTCGACATGACAATAGGCCTTCTCTTCAATAGGGCTCGGGATAACTTATTGAATTCGTCATTTGCCTCCAATTATTCATCTTGAATTTCCAGAAAAACGTAAAAGAACATGATACGTCCGCCTTGGCTGAAAGCTTAATAAGCTCATACCACGATGATGCAGATAATCACATATTCACACCCAACACAATAATAGTCATCTCCAAAATGTATCCTTTAAAGGCTTCACCTGTGTGACTTTGAGATTCTTTAGCATCACACGGTTGCTATAGCTACAAATTTAATACGTTGGCCCACCAAAACACGAATGGGAACGCCTTTAACCAAAGCGCATCAAACATTTTGTGCACTTCGGTTCCAAAAAAAAGCGTAGACATCCGCAATGGTTGCAAACTAAAAAGTTTACCATGCCAAAACCCTGATGTTTACGCCTTGTTAGTTGAAGCTCATCAATATAAATCCATGCCCAGCCTACATAATAATACGATTCGCTACAGTAGCCCAACCTGGATGGCTACAAACTAACAGGTTGCCATGCCAAAATCATGTATTCTAAAATCAGAAGCCATCACAGACTCTAAATGGAGCCCTTAACGACTTTGTCACCTAAGTGAATAAAAAACAGAATGCCAATTGATTTTTGGTGCACACAGAGCATAAATGTCTTATAGGCACAAAGGCAAGCTTAATAAGCTCGACCCGCCACAATGGCCCTTCTCTTCAACATGCTTAGATAACTTATTAAAATTCGTCATAGCCTCCAATATTCAATCCTTGAATTTCCAGAAAAACATAAAAGGGACACACGTCCGGCTTGGCTAGAAGCTTAATAAGCTCATACTACGACGACGCATATCATCACATATTGACACACAACACAATAACACTCATCTCCAAAATGCAGCCTTTAAAGGCTTCACCAAAGTGACTTTCAGATTCTTTAGCATCACACAGTTGCTATGGCTACAAATTCAATACGTTGGCCCACCAAAACACGAATGGGAACGCCTTTAACCGAAGAACATCAGACATTTTGTGCACTTCGGTTCCGAAAAAAGCATAGACATCCGCAATGGTTGCAAACTAAAAAGTTTACCCTGCCAAAACACGGATGTTTACGCCTTTAGTTGAAGCTATTAAGATCCATGCCAGCCTCATAATAATGATCGCTACTGAACAAAACCCGCGATGGCTGCAAACCTAACAGGTTGCCATGCCAAATCACGGTTTCAGTCACGTTGCTAATGTGTTATGTGTATAGTCATAATCTTGCATCTGTCTTGCCTTTTGGATATAATAAGAAGGGGAAATATCATCGTCAATAAGCCTCACATAGGTAAACAGTCGAATAAAGAGGATACGTCCGTCGTGGCTGCAAACTCATTGAGTTTCCCCGCCAAGGTGCGGATAATCTCAGCTTTAAATGAACCTAGTGAGACTCATCAAACCACCCTGCTATAATCAATATCAGGATGAGTTATCTATCGAATATCGCATTAGCTTTAAAACATAAATAAGCTTAAGCTAATCCAAACATAACCAACCCCATAACATAATTGATACCACACACATCAAAAAGCTTAAACAACTGCAACCGATAAAAGTATACTAACAACCTTAAAACCTAATATCGATAGTATCACGATCGCTTGTAAGTTGCAAAAGTTCAAACAGATAACTAAAGAATGAAACCCAACCACAAAAAACATAAACCCAATCAATTAACCCTCTAAACAATTAATTCAAAACAATGAAACCATAAGAATACCTTGTTTATTTGAGGATCATCAATCCCAAAAAAGAATGGGCAAAAGCAGCAACATAAAGAATGGATAATCGGCAAAAGCAGCACCAACAAAATACCCAACAACACAAATTAACAAAGGACTTCAAAACCCACAATAGCAAACAATTGTTTAAATCGTCAAACGACCATCACAAAAGTTGAGTGAATCAGTCACATAAGAGAGAGATGAGACAGATCTAGAGAAATAGTTGAATCAAAGTGACCGACAACTGTTTTGTATGAATCACTAATCACTCTCAAATGTGGAATCCACCTGGCAGTCATGCAACATAACGTAGCAACGGGTGGATCGTATTAGAGAATGTATAACCGGAGTAGATAGCTACGTCGGGTCTGGAGCAAATAGCTAAGCCAGGTGAAAGTGACACACAAAAACACAAAGGGTCGAGGAAACGGTTGGCTAAACACGGGGTTGGAACGGGTCGGTGTAGAGAAAAATAGGCAGGTTTGTATAGTTTTTATAATAAAATATTGGGCAAGCGTCCCAATAATTGTATATATTTATAATAAAATAAAGCTAACATAAACGGTTCATTATAATTACTTATGAACAGTTTCATAATTAATCAGTGAGAATAAGCTATTTTCAACAAACAAACATGCACAACCATGTTTATTCGCTTAAATATACATATTAGTTCGCTCTTTCGTTAAATCAAAACCATCTCCAATCAACTATTAGACTCTCGTAGCGGTTTTTTGATAAATCCAATGAATCAAAAAGCTAATATTAAGTAAAAAAAATATATGTATCGAAAAGGCCTAATATTAGACTTTCGCTTGAGGCCTCAAGAAGGCTTCAACGGACGGACCTGGGATTTTTGGAAGGGTGTTGCACAAACTTTTTGTTATCATAAGTACTAAAATTCGCACAATGAATAATTTTTCAACTAACATAAAGTTGAACTATAAAAAGAAAATATCGGGTGTTGCACATGCCAAAAAACGACACTTTTTAAAAAACTTACACTTCACGATCCAAAATCGGGTGTGGCCCGTGTCACACTCGGCATCCATGTAGGTCCGTTCCTGTAGAGCCGGCCACTCCTGTATTAAGTGGCTACATTGAGAAATTACGTTGCTATTTAAAGAATGAATGACCAAGTTGTAGGTTATACACGAGAAGACAATATAATGAAGTCGTATATGCGTGATCAAGAAAAGTAAATGCCGTACTGGTAATGACCTCATTCACGACCCGATTACTTTCACTAATGAACTACGTACTTCTTCTTTTTTATAAAAAGACGCATTCAAATATTATTGGCCTGCAGAATGTAGCAAAATTCATACCCTTTCGTTAATAATACATATCTTTACAAAATATAAAGTTTTCAATTGATTAAATAGTATGTGCAGCTCATATTTTGCTTTCAAGTTTCATAATCATACCTGATTATGAAAGATGACCTTCGCTACAAGTTAGACTAATCCACCTAAAGATGTATCGGGTACGGATTTATCCACCGATATTAAACTTTGTGAAGAATATCATCACAATTCTCAAATTATAAGTTTCTAGCGTCTTGCTAGACTCTTTTTTATATATATTCCATCTTTGCCGTTAAAAAAAAACCCAAAAAGAAAGTTTGAGAGTTTATTATTTAGTTCAATAATAATCTATATTACTATATAAAGCATTTAAGTTGTGGGGTCCATAAAAAATTAAGATAAGAAGATGCAATCTTAATCATCAATTTCATTTTAAAGGAATACATCATAGAGTGACATGTGTCACCTCTTAATTAAAAAATCACCTTATTTTTAAATTGAAATATATTTTTATCTATTAATTTTTTTATGATATAATTTCACCATATTTTTAAAAATTTCGTTCTTCATAATTCAACATCCATTTTAATATATTTTTATAAATTTTGGTTTTTTATTTTTAATGCTTCCGAAACTACTTTACGCGAGTATCATTCTAGTTTTTATTCATTGACATTTCATGAGTGCTTAAAACCCTAAGAAGAGAGGAACGTCCAAAGACGTTGTGGCAAGTTTGGATCAGGAGGGGGGCGGTGTTGAGACATCTATGGCGGAGTTAAAGAACCAAGTTGAGGGCTGGAAGGTTTTGACTCGATATCGCGAGTATGAGGAGACTTTCGAAAGCCCTCAATACTCTTTAGTGCGACTTGAACGTGAACTCCATGACTTAAGAGATATCGTTCATTGTCGAGAATCCTAACAAAGGATACGAGAGGATTTTAGAGAAGAGGTCTCTACACTTCATCAAACCATATAGAAACTTGCAAAGCAACTAGGCGCGTGCAAATGGTCATGCTAGTAGCGGCAAGCAACACTAATCATGGTCCTAAGATCGATGTTCCAAACCATCACTGTTCCGTGGGAAAGTGGGAAGCAAGGGCGGTTGATGATTTCTTGTTGAGAAATGGAACATACTTGAAGGAGTCAACATTGTGGATGATGACTTCCAAAGATCAGATGGCTGACCCCGATACTTGAAGGATACCTGCAGCGTTAAGGGTTGATACTTCTGTATGGAGAATATCGAGCGGTAGAACGGCCACTTATCGATACTTGGGCTGAATTTGTGGCGGATTTCAAGAAGCAATCTATCCATAGAATGTTAATAACGAGGCAAGATTCGGCTAGTCGGAAAACTTAAGCAATCCGGGATGATACGGGAGTACGTCAAGGAGTTCACCACACTTGTCTTGGAGATTCCGGAACTTTCCGACCAAGACTCTCTCTTTTACTTTCTTGATGGTTTACAAGGATGGGCTAAGACGGAGTTGGAATCCAGCGGTGTATTTCAAGATCTCTCTACGCAATTGCTCAAGGCTGAGGCTTTTATTGACTTTAGAAACAAGTAGGGACTGCGTCCAAGCGAAAGATAAAGAAGGTGAACCAAGAGAAAGGTGGGGGAGATAAGAATGCCCAACCAAAGGTCGATGCTGCACGAAAACCTCCCACCGGAAAGGATAAAAACTTGAAGACGAGCTACAAGAATGGGGGATGCTTCATAAGGTGAAGGACCTCATAGATGCTCGAGATTGCCCCAAATAAGCGAGCCTCAATAGTGAATTTCGACTTCATTATGACGAAAAGCGAGTTGAAGTGCGGGAGCATGGGTTTGATAAGGATCTTGAATGCAATCAAGGCAAAACAGAGTACCGAAGGGTGTAGAAAAGGCTACGTTATGTAAGCAACCATCAGATTTGTGTTAAGGTAACGTGCTCTTGTAGATATCCGTGTGACTCATAACTTTATGGCGGATGATGAAGCCAAATTGCTAGGGATTAACGCTACAAAAGGAAGTGGAACCATTAAGGTGGTAAATTCTCCGGCCAAGGCCATTCATGGAGTGGCAGAGAGGACGTTCGGGCGAAGATAGGAGGAAATGGGATGGATGATTGATTTGTCCGGTGTCCCATGGATGATTTCAAAGTAGTTCTTGGGTTGGAATTTCTTGATAAGGTACGAGCTTTCCCTATGCCGTTTTCTAATTCCTTGTGTATCCTAGACGGTGGATAGACTTGCATGGTAAGTACGGAGCGAGATGCTAAAAGTAGAGCGAAGACCCTTTCGGCCATGCAATTCAAGAAAGGATTCAACAAGAGCGAGCCTTGCTATTTGGCGGTAACAAGGCTAGAGACGGATGAGGGTTCAAGCAAAGTGAAGGTACCAAAGGTGATCGGAGAGTGTATTGCTGAGTTCAAGGAGTGTATATGCCCAAGGAGTTGCCCAAGGAATCTACCACCTAGGATGGAGGTGGAATCATACATCGAGTTGGAGACGGGTTCCAAACCCCCCGCCAAAGCCCTTACCGAATGCCACACACCCGATTTGTATGAGTTACTCGAAACAACTGCAAGGAGCAAATAGATGCGGGCTAAATTTCGACGCCCTCAAAAGCCCTATAGTGTTGCTCCGGGCTATAGATCTAAGAAAGAAATACGGGTTTGCATTGCTGTATGTGCCGAATAGACTACCGGGCACTTAAGCAAGAAACAATCAAGAACAAGTACCCTATTCCTCTCATTGCAGATTTGTTTGATCAACTTGGAAAGCGATATACATTACAAAAGTTTGACTTTGAGATCGGGTCTACCAGTACGGATAGCGGAGGGAGACGAAGGCCAACGACTGTGGTCACTGTGTTATGGCTCTTACTATGTTTTTAGTTATAAGCCATTGGCTTGACCAATGCTCCCCCGCTACATTTTTGCACCCTCATGAATAAGTTTTTTATTCACCCGTTCTTGATAAATTTGTGGTGTATACTGGACGATATTGTTGTTTATAGTCAACTTTGGAAGGATCAATGTCTTGCACTTGAAACAGGGTGTTCTAGTTGTTACGAGCCACGAACTTATGTAAAAGTTGGAGAAATGCTCTTTCGCCCAGATGAAGACGATTCATTGGGACACAAAATCAAAGACGGAAGATTGGATGATGGGACGGTGCGAAGATAAAGGCATCAAAGAGAATGGGAGCCACCACCAAAGTTACAGGAATTTGAATCTTTCTTGGCATTGGAGAACTATTACCGCAGTCATATCATGGGGATGACTCGGCTATAGCATCCCCTTTGACGGACCTATTGAAGAAGAACAAAGCTTGGATATGGGACGAAGAGTGTCAAGCGCATCGAGAGTTTGTAGGAAGCGGTCATGGATTAGTCGTTGTTGATACACCGGATGGTGACCATGCCTTTTGAGGTACACACGGGAAGGCATCAAACTTGCTATTGGAGGAAGTTCTAATGCAAGATATGACACCCTAACGCGATTCAGAGCCATGAAGTAAACAATACGGAAAGGAATTAGCACGTTGGCAAGGGAGAAAGAGAATAAGACGTATAGTTCCATAACTTGGAGATTTGAGGCATTTATTTGTTGGGTGATCGAGATACGATGACAGACAAATAATATACCGATCCCACTAGTTAATTCGAGGAACTAATCAAGCTCGTTGGAAGACATCCTAGCCGATTTACGACTACCAATTAGAATACAAGCCAGGATAAGGCCTAAGATTATTAGGCCGACGCGTTGAGTCGCAAGGCGGAGTTTGCGGCCATTACACAAGCCCAATTCTTCCTCCAAGACCGAATAAAGGAAGGGTTG
The DNA here is from genome assembly GCA_026074375.1 of Tanacetum coccineum. Taxonomy (NCBI): domain Eukaryota; kingdom Viridiplantae; phylum Streptophyta; class Magnoliopsida; order Asterales; family Asteraceae; genus Tanacetum; species Tanacetum coccineum. The sequence continues at coordinate 10,284 of BQNB010002104.1, forward strand.
GAACATGATCCTTTGGCCAAGAAGATCATAGCTTTGGCGAAAGACGGGAGGACTCGGAGATTTTGGCTCAAGGGAGACATGTTATTCACCAAAGGAGATCGGCCTTTACAAAAGTGGGGGGGGTGGGGGGTGGGGGTGGGGGGGGGGGGGGGTGGGGGGGGGGGGGGGGGGGGGGTGGGTGGGGGGGGGTGGGGGGGTGGGGGGGGGTGGGGGGTGTGGGTGCTAAGTGGGGCGACCTTAGGCGAGTAATCTTGAAGGAGTGTCATGATTCAAAGTGGGCTGGTCATCCGGGGATTAAGAGGACGTTGGCATTGGTCGAGGGCACGTATTATTGGCCAAGGATGGAAGACGATGGTAGAACAATCGTGCGGACGTGCCTTTGTTTGCCAACAATATAAGATGAGAGTGCAAAATAAGTCGGGAGATTGGCTAGAGCCTTTACCGACTCCCAAGGGACCATAGGGTAGAGTGTTTCCATGTGAATTTATCAACATGCTTGCTGAAGTCGAGAATGTGAGTGGAAGTATTATATGTGGTTGGATCGATTTTCGGGAAAGTATGGGACTTTCATAGCCGCACCACCCTATGTAACGGGCGATGATACGGCCAAGGTCTTTTTCTTTATGAAATGTGGTAAAGTATGGGGAGGTGCCACAAGTGGATCGTTAGTGAATGTAGATTCCGAGATTCACATGCAATTTGACGGAGTTGTTCAAGATCATGAGGGACGGATTTGAACGTCTCCACGAGTTTTCATCCCCAAACGGACGGGGCAAAACGAGAGGGAGAATTCACTATTGTAGACTATTCTTCGGCACTATATGAGTGACGAAGCCAAATGAGTTGGGCTAAACTCCTTGATGTTAGCTCAATCTCTACAAGACATTCAACTGAGTTGAAGCCACTGTGTAAGGAGTCCTTTTGAGTTGGTCACGGGGCGCCAACCATTGACTCCTAATGCCTTAGCCGCATCATACGAGGGGAGTAGCCCGGCCGCTTACAAAACCATGAAGGAATGGCACGAACAAGCAGATTTGGCTCGGGCATCGTTAGACAAGGCGGCTAAGAAGATAAGTAAAATTGGCGATGAAAGGAGGAGAACACGTCGAGTTCGAGGTCGGAGATCAAGTGATGGTGAAGCTCTTGCCTCAACAATTCAAGTCGCTAAGGAAGGTTCATAAGTGATTAATACGGAGGTACGAAGGTCCTTTCCCGGTTATTTTACGAGTGTGGAAAGGTATCCTTTATCGAGTTCAATTAACCGTCTCCAAATTGAAGACCACCCGGTCTTTCAATGTTAGCTTTCCTCAGCCTTATCATGGAGACGAGAAGACCAGAACGAGGGTTGTCCATCGGGCGACCAACAAAGTTGTTTACTCGACGATCGAGAGGTTGAGGAAATTTTATCGGATCGTACGATACGAAGACGAGGAGTGCCGAGCTATAAGGAGTATTTGATCAAGTGGCGTGACTTGCCCGATAGTGAAGCGAGTTGGGAAGCGGAAGACTTATTGTGGCAGTTTGCGACCAATGATCAAGATATAACAATGATGATGGCACGACGAGGACTTCCGCGAGCTTATGTGGGAGATGTCACGCCCCGCCCGATTTTTACGAGGTAACTGGGATTCCGGATTGTTCTATCTAACTATAATACTTAGAAGAATTCTATGTAAGGTTGTTAGAAAGACTGTTGTAAGCTCAAGGAATTTGTTATAAGATGTAGGAATAGATATGAAGGTTATGGAAGCTCTTAGAAGCTCTAGAAGCCTCCTGGAAGAGTGTAGAATTGTACATAGTAGTTAGAGGGAGTAGTATAAATAGAGGAGGCCTCATTTGGCCAAACCATCCAACAATTCACTTGTATTCTCTCTTGTAATCTTCTCTAAGCAATACAAAGTATTTCCCCTTTTCACTTGTTCCTTTCCTTGAAACTTTCTTGTTGCCTAGATCGTAGAGTGTTCGAGTAAGGCTGACTTAATCGAGAATAAGTGCCGCACGGAAAATCCTTGTCGAGACAAGTCCGTTGACACCAGGGTGCAATTTTCTTACCCGACACAGAAACCCGACCTGAAACCTTCTGACACGAAAATTAGCAGTTTGTTAGAGTCTAATAATTTCGGTGTCGGGTTTGGAGTTGACCTATCTGACCCTTTTATTATAACATGTTAGGTTCCGGGTTTAGATAAATTCAGCGGTTAATATGGTGTTGCGGGAAAGCTACGAGAAACCCAAACGAACACATACATTCAAAGTGTTGTGAAACGAATTTACTAAATGAGCATTTATAATGTGGGACCCATTAAAAATTAAGACAAGGAGATGCAATCTTGACCATCTATCTCATTTTAAGAAACCACATCATAAAGTGACATGTGTCACATTTTGATTAAAAAATCATCTCTATTTTCAAATTGAAATATATTTGTATCAATTTAATTTTATTATGATCTAATTTAACCATATTTTTTAAAATTTTGTGCTCTTTAATTCAACATCCATTTTGATATATTTTTATATTTGTTTTGTTTTTTTACATTTTTAGTGAGTTTATTTTATGTTGATTTATATTTTTTACAACTTTAACCTAAATTAAATATAAACTTGATACGTTAAAACTATATACTTTCGGAGAGAGTGTTATCTTTTACATGTGAGAATGATTATGTTAATATGGTGTTGCGGGAAAGCTACGGGAAACCCAAACGAACACATACATTCAAAGTGTTGTGAAACGAATTTACTAAATGAGTAGGAAATTGCGTAAAGAGTTGAGTTAGTAAAAAATTTATTGCCGCCGCTATGCGCGGGTAACCGACTAGTATTGATAATGGATATAAGATGAACTTGAATATCTAATTAGTAATTTAGTTCGGCCAACTTTTTCTTTATAGATACCAAACCTAAGACGAGTCCCATAATGTGGATTACCACTTTTTAGAAGGTTGTATCCTCGTTTGCTGCTTTGTTTATTTATATATTTGCTGATCCAGCGGGTTGATGTAATTGTGAGTTTAATATAAATATACATTGTACACCAACCAAATCAACGTTGAATAAGACTTTTGTTTTGTACGTTGTTCAAAATGATAATTTATACGTAACAGATTCTTTATTGGTTTGTAATTCAAACCAAGGCACTGAATTATTTATTATATATAGGCTTTACATTTTTTGGTTTATATTAAGAAATCATACCTATAGGCTATGGCATACGAAATATGCAAGTGGCTGATGGCTTATAATTAAATTAGCATATCTGAACCTTTTACTAGCAATGAAGATAGATACGTATATATTACTAACGCTGTGTTCTCGAGTTATTAAAGGAAAAAAAAGAAAGGAAAAGAAAGGAAAAAAAAAGATAGTGAAAGAAAATTTACTATGCATCTTGTGTTCTCGAGTTTGAAATTAGTAGGAAAGAAAGAAAGAAAAGAAACATAAAAATTTACTTTTATGCCCTTTAAACAAAATATCTGCTATTAATCTATTTTTTTTAATAAGCCATTTGTGGTTAATATACCTTTTTATTTAAAATATTCTTTAATCAAACTAACAAGTAAAAATTCGCATAAAAAATATGCTGGTCCATGTCGTGAATATAATCGGCCCATGTGCAAACCCAAGAAAGCCCAAGAAATCACTAGCCCTAATAATCGCTGAATAAAAAAAACGATGCGTCATTTTGCAGCAGGACTTTTATTAGTTTCCTATTTTGAAAAAATGAAGATTACACAGTGGTTGAAGACTATCTGTGGTGGAAGAAATAAGGGTAAATTTGTCAATTTAAACATTTTCCTTCCCAATCAGCCCAAATATGAGAGGAAAGATTTATAACAAAAAACCTTCAAATTTCCCTTCCTTTTCCTTCCTTTTCTTTTCCTTTATTATTAAAATAAAACTCAGGAACACAAATATGTTTTTGTTACCCTTCATTTCTTTTCTTTTATTCTCTAATTTAATCTCGAGAACACAGTGTAAATGCAATTAATATACAAAACACACAAGATAAATCTATTAGCTGTCATTTTTATCCTATGTGTCTCCTATTAGTTGTCAATCATGATTAGCCTAGTTGTCAATCATTATCTAGTCAATTACTCCCTCCGTCTCTAAATAAGTGTCCACTATTGACTTTCGAAGTTATTCTTATTCAACTTTGACCTTAAATTATTTTGTTTGTGTTATATAATACTTGATGAAAATCATATCTATGAAAATACATTGAAAACTCAATCCATTCATATATTTTGCATCAAGTATTATATAACACAATCAAAATAATTTAAGGTCAAAGTTGAAGATGAATGACTTCGAAAGTCAATAGTGGACACTTATTTAGGGACGGAGGGAGTATTGATTAGTGTCTATCCATTTATCATTGTACCCCTATAAATTATAATTTATGATTGATGAAATGGACACAAAGTTTGATCTTCTCACAAAATCCTACTAAACAATAGCTATAATGCTTGTAATCCTACTTTGTAATCGTTTTTGTCTCTACTTAATTCCTAGAGACGTCTATAATATTCACCTTCGATAGAAAAAGCTATAATGTTGTGAAATGAGATACACTGGCAATGGGTCAAACTGGTTCTGCTCAAATGACCCGTGACATGTTCTTGAAATTGATTGATTGTTGCGCGCCCAAGTTATAATTGCAAACAGATATACAACGTTTGATATATATTTTGAATGATGATTTTGTTTTGTAAAGTAGCGCAGTTTTCATTGTAGCCATCTTCTTACGTCACCCTTTTAATCCGTTACAGTAAACACAGTCTTGAATTTATTGATTAGCTAGGATTAAAGCAGCACCATTGCATCAATTCCAGTTCCTCGTCGTTTAATTCCATTTAAGTTTATCCACGCTGATTATTCATTTATTCCAATGTCTTTCTTTGTTGCTAAAATTAAAATTAACTGCATTTAACAACATTTTAACAAATTCCTGAGCCATGGTTCACACCCTATCTACCAAACCCCTATATTTATTCCAGAAAATGCATCATCATACGAAAGCTAACCATCCTAGTGTGCGTAAAATCAACAAGAATTGTTGCCTAACCTAAGCAATCAAAAATGGTATCTAACACGATGACTCAAACCAAGCACAAGTGACACAAAGAATCCAGACATTGCTCCATGAGAAATAGTCACACAATGAAGAAACTGGACCCACTATACAAACACAAAAACTAAAGACAAATTCAAACATCTAACCACATGCATGGTGGGCTACAATAGGATATAATTCACATGCGTTGAACATTCATGGCTGCCAGCGAATTAAAGTGAACTTTCATTCGACATTCTCACAATCCACTTGATCAAGGTTTATAGTAGTATATATTCCTTGAACTACTTGTTTCAATTGATCATACTAAAGAACTACGTAGTATAATCTGCTAATAGGCGGATAAGATTAAACATGATTATTAACCCCATTGGGAAAGTGTGAAAAGGACCTAGCATGCAACTACGTATAGTATATTAGTATAGAGAGGGTCTACATATTGTCGAAAGGTTGAGTACGTAACGTAACTAGAAGATATCACCACCAAAACTATCCATAGTCGACATTCAAGTTATTAAAAATTTCCTTGCATGCCTTAATAAGTAACATAATGGCATGCACTGTTCTATTTTGTTGGAATGATAAGGTTATAATCTCACTAAACATGCATACAAAATTATTATTTATGGAAATATTAATCGTTTATGGAAATGGATATCACTGAGAATATTTCTTTGCTTGATAAACTTCGAGACTAACAAAACATTTATTATTTGAAGACAAAAAGTAAGAACTATACTCTTCTATTTCATTGGTACGTCACTGGTATGAAATGATGATAATTTGGTTATTAAGTTTTTCTTAATTCAAAATTTTATTTAAGAAAAACAATAGTAATTTAATTATACTTTATAAAGATATAACTATTTTTTAAAAATACGATAGTTCTCATTTCAAATTTTCTTTTATTATATAAAAGAAACCGACTTCTAGCCATAAAAGAAATTTCTTGTTTACCACGTTTTATTTGTTGTTTTTTTATATGCTTTATTGCTTTATGTAGTGCTCCTATTACAATATGAAATAATGATAATTGGTTAGAAATCTATAATGACTTCTAGCCATGAAACAAATTTCTTGTTTACCAAATGTGTTTTTGACTAAATGTGGAGAAAGCAAAACATCACGTCCTTTGAAGTTAAAATCATGTTTTAACTTTACCGTCGAAAAACTATCTTCTTTTCGTTTATAATGATGGACATTTAATTTGTTGAAAAATATACTTTTTTTTTCTTTATTATATTTTATGAAAAACTCTTTTCCAATACCTTTTACCTATAATGACTAAATCAAATTTAATACAAAAAATGTATCAAAATGTAATTGAATCATAAAAAGTTATTGCTCGAATACTTGAAGATCCTCAAGCAATTGAAGAAATTTTATTTTCTTTAATGGTAAAGCTTTTGGAAAACTTTTTTGGTAAAGTAAAAAAGTAAAACTTTTCTTTTGACTGTTGTTTAGTGTTTTTTTAAGTTAACGTTTTCTTTTTATCAATTTTTTAAAAGTTATTATAAATCATCTTAGCATCTCATTACCATGCATAACAACAACGTCCATACATTACACTACAAATACATTACATTAACTCAAAACATATTACGTCGCAAAATATTACAGTTCATTACATAATAATGTATAGGTCAACGTATATAGTTCATGCACTCGTAGTTGAAGCATCTTTGAGATAATAAATCGGATGATATGGTTTCTTGCATGGAAAAGTTGGAGAAAAAGATGCATGTGTCTTATAGTTGGGAAATTTTGGCCGGACATGAGCCTATGTACGACATTACACTTTTACATCCATCACCTTATCTTTTAATCTAGTATCCATGTAGAACCATTTGTAGTTCAAGCATCATCACCATAGATGCTTAACTTCATCCACGATGCCTCACACGAAAGGATGTAATCGATATGGGGAAATGGATGCAAAAAGGGCATTGATAATGGTTATATGGATAAACAACCATGTACTCGATGAAAGACACACTGAGGAGTTGGGTGTGGCACGAGCTACACCTAATTTTATGTCACGAAATGTAAAATATTTTTCAAATATATTCTTTTTAATACGTAGGAATTAAATGATAAGTTCTGGCATAAAAAGATATAATGAGGTCTAAAGATATTGATAAGTTTTGTGAATGGATGCAAATTTTAAGCAATAGATTTTGGGGATGAAATCATAATAAAGGGATAGATTTGTTACACCTAAAACCGGGTTCTATGTATATAATTATTAGAATGTCATGAGATAAGTTTGGCTAAGACTTTTATAAGTTTGAAGATTTTATGTGATTGGCTAGTAAGTGTATTAACTTGGAATAGTAAGTGTATTAACTTGGAAGTCAAATGAAATTGTCAAACTTTCGTGAAGTATTAACCAATGTATTATGTAAATGGTTTTAGAAAGAGTAAATTACACCATTTTTTCTTATGGTTTGGGGTGACCGCGGCTTATCGTCCTTTGATCGAAAAAATTGCATCGTCCAACCTTAAGTGGCAAACATTTTCTGTCGTTTGTCCCTCCATCTAACTAGGTCCTCTAATTCTTGTTAACTGAGGGTAAACCCATCCTTTCTCAACACTCCCTAGTTTTTGGCCTTTTTCCTTAATAAATCCCTCAAACTTTATTATTCCCACCTAACTCACAAAAAATCTCTTTATTTATTCCTTCCACCACCACTTTCAGATCCAGTCAAATCAAATCAAGAAAATGATTAGATGTTTTTGTAGAGCACTTGAAGTTATCTAAACATCATGGACAAATCAAAATCCAGGATGAAGGTCTTATGGTTCTCCCAAAATGGTAAGAATTTAAGGTTTATGTTTAACTAAAGAAAAACATAAAGATAATCTTGGTGTAAGTAACTATTTGTTGTTTAAATTTATTTTACATGTATGTAACAGATTTATTGATTGGGTAGACCCTAAATGTGTCCTCGTTATGTAGTAATTATACCTAGTTTATTAAGGTCTCTGAACAACCATCAATCACTTTTACAAAATGTTAAGCAAGAAAGATCAAGATTGAAAAAGTGTCTTATTATTTCATGAGTTTTAGTTTTTGTGTTTGTTATGTACAACATATTGACCTAGATAGATGTTAAGGTCAATATGTGTTTTGGGGTTTAATGTTAGATATGTTTTGGGACCAAGATGTATGTCTTTTGTATGTTATGTAATGAAAGCGAGTAACTTTAGGATTTTCATGATTTTCATGTTCTGTGTTTGTGTTTGCAATGAAAGTAAGTTCTGACCCATACTGAACAATAACCCATTATCAAACTAGTAAAGTCAAACCAATTAAAATTTAATTCATTTTTAAGGCATACTCATGTTCTTTTTTGTGTTTGTAATGAAAGTAAGTTTTGACATATACTCAAGAATGACTCCATTACCAAAAACTAACATTTCAAACAATTAAAGTTAGAAGAAAACATAACATTCATCACTTAAGTTTTAAGGAATACTAATGCCACGAACATTCAAAACAACTTAACAGATCGTAGGACAGTTTAAAACATACCTAAAGTTCATTGACTGACACTTAAAAACACACATAAGCTTAATAGACATTATGCATAACTTTCATACATATTAAACAGACATTGTACATAACAGACATAAACACTAAACATCCACCTAAGACAATCACTTTCTTCTTTGATACTCTCTTCTTTTTTACTTCATCATCTATTGTTGGTGCTTTTCCCTTGTCTGTCTGTGTTGCAAAGCTTGTAGCTTCCCTCTTTGATCTTTTCTTTGACTGTGAACCTGTAGGACCATCACCAATTGATATTTTCTTTAACTGTGAACCTGTAGGACCTTGGAACTCTAGGCACAATACAACTTCTTGAATTGTGACCTTTGCTATGGCATTTGTGTGGAAACCTAAAGATCGTTGTAAGCTCAGATTGTTTAGATCTTATATCTAGGATTAACAATAACATTGAACATAGAATATGTATAGCGAAATTAACATAAGAACAATGATATTCAACAAGGTTTTCATCATTATCTTTACTATAATACATGACTACTACAAGCCCCAATTCTACCTTGATCAATGGTAGAACGTGTTATCTAAACTATAACAAGGAATTAAAGATCCTTAAGGCTAAAACACTAAACCTAGGCGTCTCCTTAGAGAACTTGACGCCTAGAACACACACACACACACTTTTTTGGTGTTTACCTCTTTGACACACAGAAAACTATACAACCTATATCTCTTTATATACTAGAGATATTAGGTTTACAAATGATAAGTATTAGGAAATAAAACATATCTTCCTAATTTTTACAATTATCTTCTAGGAAATCTTCTGTAATCTTTCATCTTTTGAAGAATTCATCCTTTGTCTTTTAAGTCCTTCATCTTTCATATGTTTTGTCTTATCAACTCAAATATAATTCCTAATAATTTGTCACAATAACAGTCTTGTACTTCCTTGATAGCTTACCATTCTTCACTATCTTCAAAACATCCCTTTCAGCTTTTGACTTTCTCATTTCTTTCCTTGGTCTCCTGACTTGTGGTTGACGTTCTGGTAGCAAGATTATGGTTAATACATTGCACTTAGGCCAATGGATAGTATCTCTAATTGGGTTGATCTTAAATGAATACAATGTCTTCCAAGTATCTAACCTATAGCATGGATGGACCCATTCTTCTGGTAAGCCAACATGTTGATGGTTAAGTGACATGTTCCAAATTGTTGCCACAACATGTTTGCAAGGTATACATGTCATATTCCATCTTTTGGCACCAGGTAAACCACCAATAATTCTGTTTTGATCTAATTCTGCTAGCCTTCCAACTTAGATCTCCAATTTCTTGAATGATACACCTTGAGATTCAAAAGCCTTATCATATCCCTTTTTAATGTTCCATATCAATGTATCATTTTCCTTTTGTCTTTTTGAGGATTCCATGATGAATTTATTTAAGGTCTCTTCAAGACTCGAGATCCTCCTTTAGATTGAGGTATCAAACCTATATTAAGCAGCTCGAACTTCATCATTGATGAATGTCATATTGTGTTCGAGATCATCAATTTTAATAAATATGAAGTCCAGTTCATCCACTTTGGATTTTGCACAACTTCCCCTCCATGTCCTATCGTGTCATTTTCACGAATGCTCGACCATTTCTTTAATGACATCAAGTCCCTTTGAAGGTGTCACTATAGGAATAGGTCCTTTGTAGTCTACCATTTGTCGAGTGGCTACGTCTAGTCTATGATAAAAACTTACACTTTATCATGTTTATTTAATTTATGTTTTGGGCATTTAAATAGCAATTCATTGAATCTTTCTCATGCACAATATAGAGATCGCCAATCTCTTGTTTAAACGCTCTAATTTCCTCAAATTGTTTAATGATCTTTATCGAAGGGTGATATTCATCAAAAAATTCTTACTTTAACAATTCACAAGTAGTGATTGTTCTCGCTAGTAACAACCTTCTCTGTTCACTTGCCTTCCCATTAAAAGTAAACGGAAAAGCCATTAACTTTACATGATCTCTTGATACCCCTGGTGTACGGAATAAGTCAACGATCTTCATAACACTCATTAGGTGGTCATGGGCTTCCTTATTATCCCCTCCGGAAAACATATTTTTCTTCAGCTCCTTTATACATTGTTTCCAAAATTTAAATGTTTCCCTAAAATTTTAGTTTAATGATTCCATGACTAACGTCGTCTCTCGTTCTTGTTAGGGGTTCTTCAATAGTTAACTTGTCAACATCCATGTCACCCATATCAGAAAATTCAAAGAAGACAAGTAGCACTAGCACAAGAATAAAATTTGTAGAAAAATACAAAAGTATGAAAAACTCAAATTAAAATTCTATAAATTTAAATTTCTAAACCTAACTAGCTCCCCAGAAACGAAACCAAAAACTTGATACCCGATCTTAGATCAAGTTTTAAATTTATATTTCTCGTCTACCTATGATCTACAAGCACTAACGGGTAGTGTACCCGATCGTGTGTAATGTAGTGATTGGTAAATCCGAGGTCGTTCCAAGAGCTAAGGGACAGTCTATCTATTTGAGTTGTCTATTATTATTCTAAGAAAACAATATAAATCTCACGATTAAATTAAAGAACTTAATTAAAACTAGTTACAAAAATGAAATGTTGTGAACTAATCAATGGGAGAAGTAGTGCTAACCTAGTTATTCCTTAACTAATGTATTGATTCAGTTTCCTTTTGAAATGTTGATGATGTGTTATTTTATATAATTTTTCTAGGTCATTTAACCTCTAAAATCATGCAAATATGCCCAAATATTGTACTTAATCATTTCTATTTTTTTAGAATTTGAGAAGCACTTGGAAGAAAAGCACGAAACTTTAGCTCGATTCGGAAAGAAACTAGACAAAAACATAACTTTTCAAGCTGGCGACTCCCATCCTGATGTCTTTACCAAATGTGCGTACAAAGTGTATTTTTGGACGAAAAGTGTGACTTCTCAGTGTGTGGAGACGGCGTCACAAGAAGTGGTTGATGCCGTCACAAGTTCATAGTAACGGTGTCACAAAGCGTAGCGACGCATCACAAATAGCCGACAAAAGAAACCCTTAAAAGGTTTGATGGGCTAACGATGTCACAAAGCACTAGCGATGTCGTCAGAGCCCTAATTCTATAAATACAACCCCTTTGTTCTAATTATTCGTGTGAAAACTTGGGAGAACTTTTAGTGCACTAACTTTGGATAATTTTTAGGGGTTCTAACCCTCTGGTACTCACATACTCACATGTTTAATTGAAGTGAAGTCTCTTTATCCATTTAATCATTCAATATATCTATGTGTTGTTTGATTATATGTTGTTTTTCGCTTTTATTAACATGCTAGGCTAAACTAATTAGTGTTTACTTATGATTGCATGAAACCTAGTTTGTAATCTTTGATTTTATTGATTCTTGTTAGTGGTGTGCACGTTAGGCTCTAAAAAACTAGCTATAGAATATTACATTAGCATAGACGTCTAAAGAAACATGATTAGGTTAGATGAAACCTAAAATTAGTTCTTCATAACTAGTTGAATACTAGGTAGATTTCTTCTTAAGTATATATTGCGCGTGATTGACTATTAGGAGGGAGCGTGTTTGACAGGTAACGCCCGACTAGGTTATCATATAGAATGCGAGCTTGAATAACTCGTTGCTGAATTAAGGGAATACTTACGCATTAAAATAACGAGGGTGACGGGCAATAAGTTAGAGTAACTAGGGAGTAGTACATGATTAAGCGAGCACGTTTGTTTGCCTATATGAGTTTCCTACCAGTTTACATTTCTTGCATTTTGGATTATTTATACATTAGATTAAAAACCCTTCTTTCAAAACCCAAGATTTTAACTTGCTTTCTAAAATACATAAAAACATTAAAATAATCATCTCTTCGGCTGGGGCGACCCAAGGATTCAATAACATGCGTGTTTTAATATCTCTTCACGTCCCAATTTTTATAAAATGAGTTACATGCAAGTGGACATATATGTACATATACAAAGACAAATCATGTGGCCCTTGCCATTTTCTTCTTCCTGGTTTGTTATCAGTCAACCAAACAGTGGAGTTGGTAGCCCCTGTTTCTTGGGTTTCAATCTTTCCCACATAAAGGTGACACTCAAACATGTATAACTAGATCTTCCATTTAAACCCGCATGATTTCCGACTTAACTACTTGGTTACGAAGTTTTTAAATGATGAGACACAAGGATGATTTAACGAGTGAGCCCAACAGAGTGAGTTGTGACGCACCCCTTTTTTGTGGTGTGTTTGCTGTACTTTTTAATGTGTTATTTGAATGCTAGTGGTGTCAGTACTGCTTCGCCTGCACCAAAGGGAGATTATGTCGAGTGCTTAGCTAACAACAACACAAAGGGTGCGTTGGCTGGGTCGCACACAGTTAGCCCCAAAAGGGTGCGTCACTAGATGAGGGCCGGCAAGCCTCGGTATTTATGAAACCACCAGCGCCATCGCCAACCGCCAACATGCTACATCCCCTCCCCCCTTGGGGGGGGGGGGGCCCCGCAACATTGGTAGCGAACCACTGTCGCACGCTACGCAAGCAGCGGCAACAGATGGCAGCACCCCAGCCGACTGTGCACTCATGCATACGTGGCTTAAAAGCAAAAGGGGTCGGGGTGGTTGCTATCCAACGGGCAGCCCACTTTGCTCACAGTGGTGGCAGCCAACGACGAGTACAACCTCATGAGGCAGTAGCCCCATCGTCGCACTCGCATTGGTGGGTCCGAAGTTAGGGTTTTGGTCTTGTCACAATACAAGTATTAAGCACGTAATTCTGAGTCCAAACTTTCGTTCCTAGTGCCAACGTAGTGAGTTACGTGTATGTTTTGAAGTTTCAACGAAAAATTTTCTTTGGTTCGTTGTTAGTTCTTGGTTTCATACTTCGTGATTTCATGCATGGCATGATTAAGTTTTTAGGGACATGCGTACGTACATACGAACCACGCATGGTTCATAAGTCGTTTGCTAGACATGCAAGGCCGAGGCTTTGGCTTTAGACTAGGCGTGCTTGGTTTCTGGTCGTACGTTAATCTACAAATAAAAACGATATAACTAGTTACGAGGTGACTTACCAAGGTCCAAATTTGCTAGTCGATGAGGAGAGTAGTGGTGTCAATAAAAGCTCATCTCTAACCTCCTCGTTTCGTACCCTTAAAAACCCTGTTCACTTATCTCCTGAACCTCGACAAATCCTTAATTCGAACGTGTTTACCCTGCTACTATGGATTTAATGAATGAATTAACTAGAAGGAAAGTGCAATGGTATCATAAATTATACCCAAACATACACTAGTTCCTGAGTACTTTTCAAATTTGCATGAGAGATAGTATGTATTTACATTAACTATTAATGAATCTAGTAATGAATGGTGTTTTCATTGATACTGGCATTGTTCTACATTGGGTGCTATGCATTGATTTATATATCCTTGGAAGTTTGATTCAGATTGTTGACTTCATCTTTTGAGTATATATGTCAAAATATATTGAGGCCGCAGCATGTGAATTTAAAGAGAATATCAGTAGGGTAGTAACCTTATTATGGTTTATCTGTATATTAATATATATATATATATATAAAAATATATATAATAAATAATATATAATATATATAAATATAATTCTTTTGAAATTGTTTCAGATTGGACATGAATTCGAAATAGTGATGTCAATTTCTGAGAAACGTGTATCGTGCCGATGATGAAATCCTTACAAAGAAATTTGTAGACATTACCACGTCAGTGGTTTTTATACGAGCCTAGAACGGTTTCCTGAAAATTATGTAAAATAAATGACTCTCCGCTTCAAAACCGAAATGTGAAAAAGATTTACGGATTTTATCGCTACACGTTCTAAAATATCCTTTTAGACACAAAAGCAATAATGGTAATATTTGCGTGCCATTTAGAATTTCTATAACACGGAGTATTGGCTATAACGATATCAAGAGGATGACCTTCCTTTTGATATTAATGGTAAATTTTGTAAACTTTGGCAGTACATACATTTTACTTAAGGAAAAGAGAACCTAAATTTTACGAAGTGTCACACAGTTTATCTATTTGAGTTGTCTATTATTATTCTAAGAAAACAATATAAATCTCATGATTAAATTGAAGAACTTATTTAAAACTAGTTAAAAAAATGAAATGTTGTAGAAGCTAACAAAAGGAGAAGTAGTGCTAACCTAGTTATTCCTTAACTAATGTATTAATTCAGTTTCCTTATGAAATGTTGATGAGGTGTTATTTTATATAATTTTTCGGGGTCATTAACCCCCAAAATCATGCAAATATGTCCAAATATTGTACTTAATCATTTCTTTTTTTATTTTAGCATTTGGGAAGCACTTGGAAGAAAAGCACGTAATTTAGGCTCGATTCGGGAAGAAACTGGACAAAAACACAAGTTTTCAAGCTGGCGACTCCCATCCTGACGTCTTTATCAAATGTGCGTAGAAAGTGGATTTTTAGACGAAAAGTGTGACTTCTCAGTGTGTGGAGACAGCGTCACAAGAAGTGGTTGACGCCGTCACAAGTTCATAGCGACGGCGTCATAAAGCGTAGCGACGCACACAAAGTAGCCTACAAAAGAAACCCCTAAAAATATTTACGGGCTGACGACGACACAGAAGCCCTAGCGATGCCGTCAGAGCCTAATTCCTATAAATACAACCCCTTTGTTCTCATTATTCGTGTGGAAACTTAGGAGAATTTTTAGTGCACTCACTTTGGATGATTTTTAGGGTTTTCTAACCCTCTTATACTCACATACTCATATGTTTAATTGAAGTGAAGTCTCTTTATCCATTTAATTATTCAATATGTCTATGTTATGAGATATTACATTTATATGTTGATAGTCTTTCTTATCTTCGCTTTTTATTAACATGCCAAGGTCTAAATTAATTAGTGTTTACTTATGATTGCATGAAACCTAGTTTGTAATCTTTTGATTTTAATAGCTATCTTGTTTATTTTTTGTTAAGGTGTGCATTAGGCGCAAGAAAACTACTAAAAATATTATAGTAACATAGACTCTAAGTAAACGTGATAAGGTATAGATGAAACCTACAATTAGTTCTTAATAACTAATTGAATTTTAGGTAGATTCCTTCTTAAGTATTTATTGCGCGTGATTGACTATTAGGAGGGAGCGTGTTTGACAGGTAACGCCCGACTAGGTTATCACGTAGAATGCGAGCTTGACCAACTCGCTACTGAATTAGGGGAATACTTACACATTACACTAACGAGGGTGACGAGCAATAAGTTAGAGTAACTAGGGAGTAGTACATGATTAAGTGAGCACGTTTGTCTACCTATATGAGTTTCCTACTTGTTTACATTTCTTGCATTTTGGATTATTTGTACATTAGATTAAAAACCCCTGCCTCTCGAAAACCCAATATTAACATGCTTCTAAACAATTAAAACACTAAAAATTACGCCAACTTTAAACTCTTGTAAACGCCTTATAGATCTTAAAGTGACTTACACTTCGAACCCGCAAAAACCACACTATTCCCTTAAAGAATGCTCAATCCCCCGAGTCATGCCTATACAATAGTGCAACGATTAGGTACTCTGTCTAGGAATAATAAAACTACGTGTTGCAATCTGCGCATGCAAATATCTAATTATAGTTCTAATTGGTGGTTCCAATATTACTACGTCTGAATGCTCATCGAAATGGACGAGTTAATTGTCATCTTGATCAAAATTAGACGGTGGTGAAGACGTTGCAACTTACAACAAGGTCAGATGTGCGTGGGAAGAGATATGACTCATTATGTGATGTTAAGGGTGTATTAGCCTATTAAAAATAATAATATATATGTTAGAAATGGGTGTGCAATACATGCAGAAGGCCAAAATTAGGAAAAAGTGATTTAGTCTTCTAATTTTAGCAATATGCTACAAAAATTAGTGAAGTTCCAAATAAGTGTTATATTGGTTCACAAAAATGTAAAGTTACCTTGTGTCATTGTATTTCCTCATATTCACAATGCAAAGAGTCTTAGAAAACTTTTTTTAACAAGATTTGTTTACATAAATTAACCTATTATACATTAGGCGTGTAGACGACGTCATTTTGCCATTAATATGGCCTTTAATGTGGTCATTTTGAGTGTTAGTGTGTCATTTAGATTAAGTGGGTTATTACTAGGGGCATTTAAACATTTTTGCATCCTTAATGGGATACTATCTTAGAGTTCGATTCTTCTCTACCCACCTTGATTTGGCTCCATATATAAACCGTGTGTCCAGGTCTTTCTTTCAGTAACCTTCATGCACGGTCACTGTTTCAACTCTCTTGGTATGTATAGCTTCCTCAAGAATTTTCACCTAAATTCTTATTACTGAAGTTAGTTCTTGGTCGAGTTTAGGTTATTGTTTTAGTGTTATGAAGGGTTTTATATCCTTTTTAATTGACTAATGTTTTTAACATTCGTTTCTGTTTTGAGGTTTATTTTTATTTTCGAGTTAATCTTGCTTATTCTGGGATTTTTTAGAATGACGATAATGTGCATGCATGTATTTGGTTAAGACCGAGCTTGTTAGCAAATTGTTGTTGATTTTTGTTGCATGGTTATAGATGTGTGTATAGGTATGGTTTTGCTTTGTTTTGAGTTCTTGCTGTTTTTGAATGACGATAATGTGCATGTGTTAGGTTAATGGTGATGTTGTGAGTAATAATACTGATGATTGTTTTGTATTTATCGTTTGCTCTGTTTATGGGTTTTAAACTATTTTTTGCAATCTTAACTATTAGGATTCTGACATTTGTTGTTGAATTCTTATGGATGTGATTATTAATGTATACCACTGTTGCATTTGCATGTTATGATATAAGATAGGTAGCAAAAGTTGTTTCTGCCCTTTTAGGATAGTTTTGGCACAAGACAAGTGGTGTAGGTTGTTTTTGCGCTTTTAGGATAGTCTTTTCGGTTAAAGAAAGCATTTTGATATTTAATCGTTTTGCTTTTTTATTGTTTTATAAGAGCAATTGGTGTTTCCCATTTAACATGTATGGTTATGCTTTATTTCGTTTCTTCTCGGTGTTGAGGTATTTTTTTAATTTGCTTATTAGTTTTATATTTAGATATGGAATTCTAAGAAAATATGCAAATACTGCAATTGCATTTTGTGAAGTGAATTTTTTTTCCAGAATATAGAGATTATTGCTTCTGCGTTGTGAAGGATACATGCGGCGGCATCTTTTCTATGCTTGTTTAATGATTATATATTTTGTTGCAGGATGGCGATTATTACAAGTGCAACGGTTACCAGTGATTTTAAAATGGCCGACGTAAACAAAACAATCGAAGCAAGAGTCTACCGAACATGGATAGCCAGAAGCGTGTTGACATTGATACCAACAGGGGTTTTTTGTATGCTACTTGGCAGGGAGGTATAGCCATCCTCTTGGTTGAGCCATTTTTTAATTTTGCAGCGATGACCGATTGCTACTATTTTTTTAATAAGGCACATGTTTAGTAGATTGTTACATTCTTTTTCTGCTATATTAGTTTTTGTTATACTGATGCCCTTTCATTTTGTGGTAAAAGAAACTTAGACTTGCTTTAGGTTAGTTGTGTTTTGGTAGTTCTATGTGCATTTAGTTTTGTTGGCATTTGGATTGCTATGATATTTTCATGACCTGTTTTGCGGTAATTTGTTGCTTAAAAAAATTGCATGTGATCTTTTGTTTTGTAGTGTAATTGACTTTGTATGAGCTTGGCTTACTGCGTAAGAAAAACTAAACAGTTTAGTGTGTCATTTAGTTGATTTAGCAATTTTTATGATTGCCAGTGAAATGTGTATTCGTCTGAGTTAACCAATGTTGTTTTAGATTGCTATGATGTTTTCATGACCTCTTATGCGGTAATTTGTTGTTTTCAGAAAATTGCATGCAGTCTTTTATTTTGCTATGTAAAAGAGTTTGTATGATGTTGGCTTGCTGCGTAAGAAAAAGTAGACAGTTTAGTGTGCCAATTCGTCGGTCAGATAACTTCTATGACTGCGGGTGAAATGTATATCGATGTAAGGTATTTAAGAAAGTCGTATATTGTTTTCTTGCTTTTTTATCTTCCCGATATTAGTGTCTTTTTCACATATTTAGTTGCTTTATCATGTTTGTAGTGGTTTTTGGTTAAAAGCAAATGCTTTTTAGTTTGGTCCAATGATTTTTTACACCTATTTTTTAGCATAAAAATATGTGATGTTTTGTCGTTATGTGTTTTTGATTTTCGTACGCTGGAAAGTTAAATTATTAAAACATGTTTGTGTTTTGCCAGTTGTGTGGTGTCGTATTTGGGTAGGGAGTTTTGTTTGGCGGCTTATACTGTCACCTTATGCGTTCGCATGTTTCATGTTGTTATAGACCGTGTCCAAACTGTTTGTTAAGAGATGCTGTTAAAAATTTGGCCTTTTTATGGTTTTTATGAAAATTATGACATAAAATATATGTTTTTTATATATGGCAATGCTATTCATGCCAACATGGATATTCGTGATAGGCAAGACTTTGATCAGTTGTTACAGAAAAGTGCGGCATATCGAATATCAAATATCAGCTATGTGGAGTGTAAAAAATATCAATAAACTTTGAAGCCTTCTACGTCCCTGATTTTTGGAAGGTTTACAGACATTCAGAATATACCGAACCATGAGTTTCCTGAACATTATTTTGAATTTGCATAATAAAATAAGCTTGAAGAAAGAACGAGAATGAAGAATCCTATCCTTACAAGTATAACAAAATTTTAGTCTCACTAAATGCCAAATGTATTAAGTTATGAATCAATGTATGATTACAAATTAGCAAAACTGATTAAACAACCAATTTATATTATAACTTAAATATTACTCTTGCAACCAAAATTGGAATAAAGAAATTATTGCCGGTTACTAGATAGCTCTAAGGATTCTGTTGTAACAACTCGTTTAAAAGAAATAGTTTTCTTATTTGCTCTTTTTCCGTATCATCACAACACTCTTTTTCGATCTTCAGCAGTGGATTTATCTCAAACCTTTGTATATACCTATTTAATGCGTGTACACGATTAATCCAGTCGTATAACTGTTAACTCCTAGCAAAAAATTAATTTATTTTACTTACTCGACATTTGCATCCTTAATTTTTGGAATGGTTGAATTTAAATAATAATGAGTTGTTGGAGTTGCCGCCAACTAGAGTCCTATAATTGGCAAGACACAAAGATTATGTATTTAATAAATATTCTTCGCGCATATGTACGAAAGGCATTTTTTTAAAATTACCTCTCCATATGCCGATACCCTACATAAGCTAACTGTATTTAGTTAGGCTTGGAAAGTGCTTCATATAATTCCATGTCAAAGTTCAAAGCCATTTCATTCCACAGCACAAAGTCAATGTTGTTTCCACTGTGCATGCAATGAAACAATTAGCTGGAAATATCATTGCTATATGAAAATAATAATACGCATCAACTAACTACTCCAAATTCAGAATATCTATGATTCTTTTAACACGGTTTTTGTAGACATTTGTTGTTGTCCTTGGTTTTCTAACGCTTCAGATACACTCTATGTAGTTTGTGAATACAACACATGGATATTATACATTTACTTAATCATCGATACAAGTTTACAAGCGAAGCAACACAAACAAGCATCAATACAGAAAAGCCGTGACACTACATCACTTGCTCTAATTGCAAAAAGAAAGTTATGGTTGATGGTTCAGTGTTGAGGTGTCGAGATCATGGACAACAACAAACATCATCCTACATGTAGTTAACATACTAACTTTCGCCTCTATATACGTGTACTATTGAAAGATAGAAAAACAATCTACATTTGCTAGCCAATAGTACCTGAACCCTTTTCAATAAGCTTTTGTTGTATTTTTCATTTCTAAAAATGATAGTTTATAACTTTTTGCTTCAAGGGTTTTATCATAGATGGCTTGGCAACAGTTTCTTTAACCTTTTTAAGTTCAAAAGCTTAAAATATTATTGTGACAGAATGCTCGGAGCTCTTGCAAGAGTGATATGTGTTTAATCACATATCATTTTTCCTTATTAAAATGAGCTTAAATGACCAAAAATACACAAAAAATGCATTGTATATGTGTGTATCATGAATTGTGATGTGCACGTATCAGAGATATCAAAAAGGACAAAAAAGCCAAATTGGACAAAACCGAGCACAGGATTGGAAGAGCGTGAGAAATACGAAGCCGAAGGCGTATTCATTTTTAATGGGCCAACCTATAACCCGTTTCATAGGCCGGGTCAGCCCATTATTAATTGAATGATAAAATTATTAAGCCTAAAAATTCATGTCCAAAATCCATATCCAAATCCATGTATTATCTGTTCAATCCCAATTCATTAACCGGGTCAAAGTCCATGTCAACACTCATACACCTTTGTCCAGTCAAAGTATTAACCCGCCATGATTCACTGTACATCCCCTTCCTCCCTTTTTACCCGGCAACAAGTACGGGTAAAAACCCATTCACCCACACACTCCAATACTTCTAGAAGCCACCTGACACGTCTGACACAGCTTGACACGCTGGCAATCCTAATAACTCCTATTGGCTACAAAAATGTGGCAGTAATCCAAGGGCTTAAAGAGATGGATTGGGAGTTTGTTAGAGATCAAGGGCTGAGAATGAAGGCTAAGGACGCTCCTCCTCGCCTAGAAGCTTCCCTCAGATGCTATAAATAGATAGCTTATTCACACAAGTAGAAGACATCTAGAGTAGGAGTAGGGTAGAAGTAGTGTAGTTAGCTTTTTAAGTGTAATTTTAGCTTATTGTCATTTTCATTATTGTAATTTTCGTTTCAAAACTTGTAATTTCTTTTCAATAAAAAAAAGTTCAGTTTTAGTTAATTGTGTTTAAATCCTGTTTTTACTTTAATGCTATTATTGTTTAAATGTGTTTAAAATAATCTAATAAGCTCAAATAAGCTCATTACCTTTTAAGCTATTGCTCCTTCAGCTAAGCCTCCTCAAAGCTTAACTGAATAAGCCATTTCACTCAAAATACCTCAAAGTTCTGCATATTAAGCTCCTGGATGATAAGCCAATAATGGAAGGGCTTATGGGTTTTACCAGCTTGTTTTCAACAAGCTGTAGCTTGTAGATAAGCTCTAAGAGCACTTAAGTCCTTGTTTTGAGCAAAGGACAAAGGTACATTTACTTTACTCTTTTTAGCTTATTTGCTTATACAGCTTATTAATCTGCTTATTCAGTGCTTCTAGTTGCTTATTTGTGCTTATTCTGTCTTAATATAGCTTAATATGTCTAGTCTTTAGTATAAAATAACTTAGTTTAAGTTTTATTAGAAACTGCTTAGTTTTCAGTTAACATAACTTGTTAGTGTAGCTTATTGATAAGTGCTTATTCTCTTTAGATTTTTGCTTAATTATCATCCTTAATCATTATGCTTAATCTGTTTTTGCTTTTTGAAGGTTAACTAGGTCTGTTTTTAGTTTAAATTGGCTTTTAATATTTTAAAGGCGTGTTAGGGACAAGGAAGTATAACATGGTAAAATCAAGCATAGTCTATTTTTGGTTCACAAATCATTTTGCATAAGCTCTAAATTAGGATAAAAGTTAATTTTAATTAGCTTAGAGTTGTTTTTGTTAAGTTTTTAAGTTTGAGTTATCATATGTTTAAGTATGCAGGTTTATAGTTTGCTCAAAAAGCTCTTTTGACAATTATCTTAAAATCTTGCTTGAGTTGTGTTCTTTGTGCTTAAAATAAGTTACAAATGCATCATTACAAATCTGTATTGAGTCATAATCTTAGGACAAACCTAGAGTGAATTTTTGGTCAAAAATAGTTAAGTAGTAGAATTTGGTTTCAAGCTTAAATGTCCTTATTATGCAGATTATTTGAGGGCTTATTCTAGCTTAATTTAGGTTATTCTTTATTGCATTTAGCTTTTTACAATCTAGTCCTAATCTATTTCCAGTTTATAGGTAGTCAAGTTAGCTTTTTGAGTCTTAATTTGAAGTTTAAAAGTAGTCATTTTATCTTGTAAAAAGCCAAAAACAAGTATGTGTCTGTCAATTTCAGCAGTCCTTTTAGCTTATTTTCTATAGGAAATTTGCTTAATTTCAGCTTATTTGTGTCATTAGTTTTTAGTACTTTATCTGTTTTCAACTTTCAGCTTAAAATCTATAGCTTATTAGTGTTTGATCTTAGCTTAAAGTTTAAGTAAAAGTCCTTTAAAGCTTGCTTCCTTTTTGAGTCTCTGTCTTAACTCATTTAAGTAACTAATTTCCTGCTTATTGGTTTTCTATTTTTTCGTTGTCGCAAGTGCTTATTAGGGATCTAGGGGTATATCTGTCTTTAGTTTTTTTTAGTTTACCTTTTTAGCTTATTGAGTCTTTAAAAGTCCAAAATAGCTTAGCTTGTTTTTGTAAAAATCCGTGAACTCTAAACTGTCCTTTTGATTGTGCTTTTTCATAGCTTAATAATAAGTTTCAGCAATAATTCCCTTTATTAAATGTGGCTTATTTTTACTTATCTTTAGCTTGTTTCAAAAAGAAAAATAAAAAAATGTTTTATAAACAAGGGACAGTCACAGGGACTCGAACCTGTGACCTCCTCACACATCACACATGTCTTACCAATGCGCCATTGGGTCTTTTTTCATAAAATAACCAATGCACCAATTAATATAAAACACATTTTCCGTTTTAAGCTTAACATCTAATTTGATTTTTTCTCCGCAGCTTATTGGTTATAGCTTATTGTTGTTTTTCTTTATAAACCCAAGTGAATAAGTTTGCTAGTATTTTTAATAAAATTTTCTAAATATTTTAGGATTAAGTTATTAGTATTTTAATTCAATTTTTAGTATTACTTAGTTAAAAAAAATAGTTTTAATTAGTTTAAAAAAAAATAAAATAATAATTTTTGTGTTTTAAAATAACAGGTTAAAGCGTTTTAGTTTAGAAAATTTGTATTTTAAGTTTTTGGAATTTTAATTTGTCATTTTTAATTAATTAGTTAGTTGATTAATTAGTTTTTAATTGATTTAAATGTCTGTAGGTTTTTAAATGCTTTAATTTTCTAGTTTAGCGTGCCTTTCTATGCTTTCCCTTTGCGTTAATAGATTTAGAAATCCACAAACACAAACATAAATGAAACCAATCACGCTCCGGTTTATTTAAACAGAACGTAGATATTCATTCACCACACACCGAGGAGCTACGATGCCCGAGATGATACATTAATATTTCTTTCCTTATGAATGATATGTATGATACTTTTGCTATGAATATGTATTATATATATATATATATATATATATATATATATATATATATATATATATATATATAGTGTCATTTTCTTTGCAGAACCACTTTTTTGTACAGAACCTACAGAACCAATATAAACGAATCTGGGCCTTTGGATGAGTATAATTAAAGGTTAAGATCAAAGGTGTCAAAACTGTAATTAAACAAAAGATTAAGATTTTTATGTAATTAATAAAAATAATAAAATTTTATATAGAAATCTAAAAGGGCAGATAATGTATTTTGTACCCACTCCTATATCAAAAGCTAAAAACCGTCTTCTCTTAAAATCCCTATTTTCCTATCTCAAACCCTAAAACCATATCACCACAAATAGATACCACCGCTAGATCTGATCATAATTTTTTCATGATTTATTTAACATCTCAAGAACCATCCCATACTGGCCCTAAATAATGTTTTTACCTGGTTACATGACCCATTGTCCATCCAAACCGTAAATTGAAACCCACCGTCATCCAGATCCAAATCAAAATTCACATTCTTCATTAATTTGTTTTTGGGAATCCGATACGTTTGTATTGTTGATACGGTAGGTTTTTCGTTGATGGGTATTTTATCATAAAACATGTTAGATGGTTTCTAAATTGAAAGTTTGTAAAAGAGTTTGTGTGTCTCATTTCAATCCATATAACAGTTCGTAAATCAAGTTTGTGTTAACTTTTTGATAGTTTTTTCATTGTTATCTTTAGTAGTAAGTACAAATAATGGTTAATAATAGTGCATCATTATGGATCTTCTGATTGTGTATGGCAGATCATGTTCTTGTATCATTTTATTTTAATTTTGTATATGTACGGCTATGCAAGTTCGTTTTATGTAACTTCGAGTGGTACACTAACCAGTTTGTTTTATATAACTTTGATTGGTATGTATGTGTTTTGTTTTGTATATGTTCAGGCACTTGTTTTAAAAAAAGCTAAAGATCAGGTGCTCAGCGTACACATATGTTTTTGGAAGACGAGCATATATGTTCCAATGAATTTGACAAGAAAGTGCAGCGTGCACATATGTTTTTGGACGAGTACTTATATGTTTTGACGAATTTGATGAGAAAGTGAAGCGTGCACGCATGTTTTTGGAAGAGTTCACACATAGATACATTTTTATTTGAATTGTATTTCATTTTATATGAAATTTTGTATTATGTTTTGGTTTGTTATGAATAAAAAGGTTACATGTATTATGTTTTGGTTTGTTTGATGCAAAATAAGTTTCATGGCTAAACAATTGTAAGCAAAAAACGTATGTAAATTTACTATATATAAAAAAACACATATGCACTTATTTTTCAAATGAAAACATGTATGTTGAAAAAAATATAAAATAATTTTTTTTAATTCCGAAAATTAAGGGCTTTAAAAAACGTTTTTTAATTTAAAAAATAAAAAATAATAAAAATATGTTTTACTATTATACCCTTTTTCACCTAAATAAAAATATTTAATAATACTAAATTTTAATTAGTTTAAAGTGGTTTTGTAGGTTCTGTACAAAATAGTGGTTCTATTCTGAAAGATCGGTCCCCATATATATTTTTATATATAATATTATATAGTATATTTATATTGTTATATATATATATATATATAGATATATAATTATATATTCATATATATATTATATATTATTGAGGGGTTTTTTGTATTGATTACGTAATTTAACGAATATCAAATTGGCGTTCGCTGTCGGGAGGAGGTGTAGCGATTTTACGAGGATTGTTGTGTTCGAGCCTTGAAGATTCCTTTCCAGTGGTAAGTTTTCGTTTTATTTTTATATAATAATACAAAAATTATTTATATTTCTATTTTTTTATTATTGGAAAATATACCGTGTTTGTTCAATTGTTTAAATGGCTCACCTTTAGAATAACCAAAAACTTATAAGAGGGTATAAGGAGGGTCGATCTACGAACTTCGAACAACGAAAAGAGAAGGTTTTTTAACAAACGCTTCACGCTTTTACCCGCTCCTCCGCTTCTTTGTGCGTTTTCTAGAGAGAGAGCTTACCGTGCAAACCTTTGACTATCGTTTACTAAAAATCAATTTTCTTTCTTTATTTTCTTTTTCCTTATGTATTATTTTAAAAATCTATATATAATTCTTCTCTATCATCTTATTCGTTTAATTATTTTCTCTCCACCATCTTTCCGATAATTCTTCAACATGTCTTGGTTTTCGAGGTGCTCGTGGTGTGGTGGTCCGTTTAAAACGTTAAAAATTGTCGGCGTTGTACCATTGTGAGTTCAGAGAAAGAGTTTTGTCCAGTAACCCTTGATCCCTTCTAATGATGAATACACCCGATTTTTCCTACCCACCTTCTCAGCCCCAAACATCTTCGTTTGGGACGACAATTTCATTGTTTTTGGGTGTGGAGATCCGTTCAGAAGATGGGTAGTTGTTTCAACCAATGTACTTGCTAGTGGTGTGGATATAATATTAGAGGAGGATTTTTATTTGTTTTGCGCTTCAAGTATGGAAATTCATCCAATTGTGCTCTATCCGAACTCTCTTCAATGATCCTCCAAACGTTTTCACCCACCCTCCACTAACCCACAGTACGAATTCTACTCGTGTGATTATGGGGACCGGACGCTCATTATGGTTTGATTTGTGCACCACGGGTACACTTGTCTATGAGCATGAAACGGTGATACAGATATTAGTAATCACAAAATTTCACCCGAGAGTTTTCCACAACATTATCTTAATTGTGAAAACATGTGGGTCGGTCCTCATGAAAGATTTTCAATGTCTACTTGGCTTCAAACATCTACTTTTGCTTAACCCTTGCTATGATTCTAATTCTTACGGTTTTGACCAACCCCCGCAGTATTCCTTCGATCATCAGCCTCAGAGTATTCAAGAAGACCTTAATCAGCAAAGGATGAATGATGTTCTTAAAGCTGTGCATTCCTTGGTTGAAAAGTTATGTCAACAAGAGCAGGCATCTAATCTTAGTACTCATACTCTCGAGCCTTCGTGACGTTTCAATTTTTTTTACGATGATGACGAGGAGAGTACTATTCCTTTGAATAAATTTTTTTCTCAAATACCTCCATCTATTTCAATCACACCCGTCTTACCAATTGAGGATTCCAAGGACTCTCATCATGGGGGATGAGGATCTTAGCACTATTTCTAAAAAGGAATCAGTGTTGAGGACCTTGTTCCAATCCCAAGTGAGTCCGAGGATACGTCTAACAGTGATAGTGAGTGTGATTTGCATTTTTGTGATAATCCCGTGACTTTCTCTAATCCTCTCTTCAATGATATTGATGATTTTACTTCTAGTGATGACGAGTCACTTCCTGAGGAAGATGTTCCGAAGGAAAATTTAAAAATTTATTCAAACCATCTTTTTGAATTTGATGACGAGTACATCTCTAGTGACGTAAATCCTCTTTTTAATAAGGTATTAGAGGAAATCGAGAGTGATGACTCCTATGTTTCTAAACTTGATGAGCCGAATTTGCTAGTCACACCTCTTTTCAAGCTTAATGAGGATGAGTGTTTTGACCCGGGAGGTGATTTCATTTTGGAAGAAATCAAGGCTTGTCCTATAAGTGATTCAATTCCACCGAGGATTGATGATGCTGACTTTGACCCGGAGGGAGACATTCTTCTACTCGAGAAGTTATTAAATGATGATCCATCATTTCCTCTCCCTCCGAAAGAGCTTAATTTTGAGGAACTTAAAGTAATAAAATCTGATGTTTCTATGAATTTTGAGGACGATTATTATGACTTAGAGGAAGACATAATCTATCTTGAGAGTTTGCTTATTAAGGATACTATTCTTAATCTCCCTCCCGAGGTGTTTTTAGATCGTGACCCAAGAAGCTTAGAAGATGAACCTGATAAAGATGATTTGAAGAATATTGTCAAAGTTTTTGACCCTGGGATTTATGAGAAATTTTTTTCTCCAACATATGTGAAATTACCCTTTGAGGATCGCCATTATCTTTCCCTCACATATGTTATCCGAATTTTTCTTCCTTATTTTACCTATCCAGTGGATTCTTCTCTTCCTCTCTCCTCCAGGAGTGAGGATACCATTTTTGACCTCGGCATCTCCGTTTTTCATTTTTCTTCTCTAGAACCGGTGGCATCTCATCGGAGTGGAACTTTCATATGCTTCAATGTTTATCTAAAAATCTTGAATGAAAGTCCGATGGAGATTTTCAAGCTAGAGACTCGCACAAAAAACAAGAGCTTCTCGGGAGGCAACCCGTGTTTTCTACTTTTTCTATTTTCTAATAAGTGTGACGAAGGAGGCTCGCCTCTTTCCTTTCTCGTGTTTCGTGGTTTGTGTTTTATGTTCAGGATTGCCCCGGATTTTGAAGACTCTCGTGCTCGTGGTTTTGTCCATCGTTCACTCGATCTTCAATCCTTAGCATGCTTATATATGGGAAATCGATATCCTAGATCTTATTGATTAACGTTTATCTATTAGCATAATTAATAAACGGCTTTAGATTTACGTAGAGACCCTTTAAACATTGAGGACAATGTTTAATTCTAGTATTGGGGGATCTTTCGAGTTGATCTTACTTGCATTTGCCTGTCTTCACGTAACCCCCGTTTTAACCAGCCAAGAAATATTTTGATTTAGGCCAAAAATTAAAAAAAAAATTCAAAAATAGAATAAGTGTTTTTGATTTTCCGATGGTTAGAATAAGAATAAATTTTGACTTGATCGAGCATGTTGCGCTCATCAGCTATGCCCCCTATAACTTATATAAATTTAAGCTTTGCCTAGTCTTTTATACAAGAAGCTTTAAATGCGAATTCTAGCTGAAAAAAGCAAGAGATTGCAAGTTTCAATAATAACTTAAATAATAATAGTTTGTTTTTTATTAGACGAAATCATTCTCGGAATCATATATTAAAGATTTAAATTGCGAAGAACGAGAACATGATAGAGTGAATATAAGTTTAGATGCTAAGCGTGGAGTAGTTGGAACTCTTTAGAGCTCATAGAGGTTAATTGTGGCTTTTTGCTCCCCTCATCTTATTAAACATTATATAATTGTTAATAAATAAAGTTTCTGTAACATCCCGCTCCGATAAAGAGACCAAGAGTTACGTTATGGTGTCAAATCAGAACATATAAACGCAAGCGGAAGACTTTATTAAATAAAAATACTAAGTCATGAAACAAATGGGACGTCGGGGGAAAAGTAATCATTCCAACAAAGTCTAAATAGAAGAAATCTTCAAACGAAAGGGTCTTAAAACATAAATCCAAAGGTTCTTCTAAAGGTGGGTCCTCTAAAAGCTCCTACTCTCAACACTCATATCCCAGCTTCCCGCTTAGTACCTGCCGCAGGAAAAGAAAACGCGGCTGAGCTAACGCTCAGTGAACAGATATAATAATAATAACGGAAATAAAACGAAGGAATGAACGAAACGGATCACGAGAACTTGCCAAACAAATGCCAAACGATATATAATATATATATATATATATATATATATAGCATAAAAATAGGATAAGAGTAATCAAAGGAATGCCCACGAGCCCAAATAAATGTCTAAAGCATGCCACATGCTTAGACCCTGAACAAATAATCAGATAGTCATAATCAAATGCACACAGGTATGAATTCCCTGATGTACCAAATGTGATATGGGGTGTATTGCACACACACAACCATTCACCTAAACTGAACGAAACAAAGTACCTAAGATGCATCCATACGCTCCCTGCAAAACAAAGTCATATCCATATACAAGCACTATGGCGAGTGTACGAACATATATAGAAGTCAAATCATAATAAGCGCACATACAAAAAGGGAAACTCAAGGACTAATCCACACCGCCATAGATAGTGTCATGCCTTGGTGCAATCATGACATGAGTCATGGTACCTCCATGACTAGATACAAATAGCTCGGGCAAGATTAAAGCAAAGATATAAGTGAACAAGTTTTGAATAATCTAAATATGGAAACAAATCTAGTAGCATATTCCAAACAAGAACCAACAGATTCATACAAACGAATATCGAATAAAATGGATTATCAACATTAAACGAGTCATGATTACGGATAGCAACTCAAAGAAATATCAAACGAATATCAAATAGATCAAGTAGCCAAACAAAAGAGAATGAAGTGTCTTTAGTAAAAGGATGGAATATCTGTACGAATAACGGAACGGACTAAAGAACCCATAAATCGTAACAATAGTAAAGAGAGGTATGTATCAAGATAATATGTACTTTAACAAACACGCAACGGAGAGAACGAACACAAAGACAAAAGATCAAAACCTCTACACTGAATCTACACAAATCCATGATTACATATATTACATACCCTTTTTAAGTAGTTTTACATTTGATCTTACCATAAATGAAGTTTACTTGACTTAATTAAGGTTTCTAAAAATTCCAGATTTTGACTACTTATTTAAGGTAAGTTTTCATACTTAAAAGACCCATAAAAAAATCTTCTAAAATTACAACAAAAATTACAGAGGTTCCTACATATGTCCTAATACACCCATTATCATTTGTTTAAATTCATTTCCCATGAGTTTAAGTATCACACTTTGACCCCTTGTTACCCAAAACATACCCGAATTTTGACCTGGCAGAACCTTTGAAAAGTTGACGCGTATTTACCAACTTAGACAACTCAGAAAAATCTCAAAAAAATCATGGATGTAGCTAATATCATGAAGATTATCCCACGAAAATTTCAAAGGCTAATTCGTTATGGTTTGAGAATTAAAAATCAAATACTACAACTGAATTTTTCGAATAGAAATCCAGATTCAAGACTTAACTTATAAAATCTAAAAATCGACCTTCCCCGACCTCCATGGGGACATAAGCCAGATTTTACAGAAACTAGATTCATTGAACTTCACCTTAGGCTCAAGAATTATGTCAAAACCAATTTTTATCATTAAGATATACCCCGTTGAACATGACCTAAAATTCTGCCCGATTATTAACCATGAAAACTCTAATCAACACCCATTAAAACCAACCCTAGGGTTTCTAATCTTGTATTTTTTTATTAATAACATCATTAATGATCATATAAGGTTTCAAAACAAGTAATTGAACTATTTTAATTTAGATCAACCCTAGAGAAATTAACAAGAATATACACACTTAATTTCTTACAATCTTTTAGGTTTTATATGAAATCATGCTGACACAAGAATGAAACAAATTAAGACTTACCTATGGAATGAGGGAGGAGTACAAATCAAACACCAAGAACACACCAAATATTGAAGATCAAACCACACCAAGATTACTCAAAAGCACCTAGACCTTCTTCTTGCTTGAAACTTTAATGGAAGAGTACACAAAATTATGGAGTATGAATTTTGAGAGAATGATGAAAATAGGAGAGAGGGGGCAAATTATAAGGATGGAGAGAAGGGGGAACAAAATATTTTATAACTTTAAAAAGATTACACATGTTTATCTTAATCCCTTTACACTCTTTTCCTATATAAGTTTCATTACAAAAATAAAAGATTTTGGTGTATAATCACCTATAGGGGGCCGGATTTAAGAGATAAAGAGGGGGAACAAAATATTTTTTTTCATTTTTTAAGATTGCACAAAAATACTTACTAAAACCTTTTAATGCTTATCCCTTAAAATAGGTTCTTTTAACAAAGGAAAGTAAATATACAAAATAATTAAATTACAATATAATATTTTATATATTTTTTTAAAAAACAAATACCTTATGTTATATCCTTATAATTTCCAAAAATTATAACCTAAGGTTTCAATTTCAAATGCTTATTAATAAACATTAGGTTATATTCAAAATTACCAAATATGAAATAAAATTCAAATTTTTGGGTTTTACAACTCTTCCCCTCTAAAAAGAAAATTCGGTCATCGAATTAAATAGGTAAATGAATTCAGGGCTATTCAGATTATCAAGGATGACATGATTGGTATGACAAACGATAGGGGCGCGATGAACAACTAACCAATTCATACTAAGAATAAAATCGAAATCACTCAGTTCTAAGGGAGGCAAATTAGCAAAACAAATCTTATCATCAAAACGAAGCGGACAGTTCGAATATTCGTGGTCAGACTTTTCATAGGCGTAGATATCGATAAGGTATAATTAAGACGTAAAGAAGATGCTAAGGTGTTTGGCAAATGAAACAGAATCACAGGATGTGTTGCACCCGCATCAAATAAGACAAAAAAACAGCATGACCGTTCAAGAAAAGAGTTCCCGAAACGGTACCTGAAGAGTTAGCTGCCTGATCCTTGGTCGAAGAAAATACTCGCCCCTTAGCAGTAGGTAATCAACAAATGAAGCAGCGAAGACAATTCAGAGTTAAGATCAAAATACGAAAGGAAGCGATAATATCAAAATACGAAAGGAAGCCTAATGTCTACCCAATCCTCACAGGTCATAACCTAGGTTTTACAGGTCGAAATAGCTCTGATACCATAATTGTAACATCCCGCTCCGATAAAGAGACCAAGAGTTACGTTATGGTGTCATATCAGAACATATAAACGCAAGCGAAAGACTTTATTAAATAAAAATACTAAGTCATGAAACAAAATGACTTCCAAAGGTATTAAATTCCAACAAAGTCTAAATAGAAGAAATCTTCAAACGAAAGGGTCTTAAAACATAAATCCAAAAGGGTTCTTCTAAAGGTGGGTCATCTAAAAGCTTCTACTCTCAACACTCATTCCCCAGCTTCCCGCTTAATACATGCCGCAGGATAAGAAAACGCGGCTGAGCTAACGCTCAGTGAACATATATAAATATAATAACGGAAATAAAATGAAGGAATGAACAAACGGATCACAGAACTTCCAACAAATGCGGAGATATATAAAATATATATATATAAATAGTATAAATAGTATAAAATATTATATATATAAATATAGAAACAACGAATAGGATAAGAGAAATCAAAGGAATGCCCACGAGCCCAAACAAATGTCTAAAGCATGCCACATGCTTAGACCCCAAACAAATAATAAGATAGTCATATCAAATTTGTACACAGGTATGACATTCCCTGATACAAAATGTGATATGTGGGTGTATTGCGAACACCCACAACCATACACCTGAACTGATTAGGAACAAAGTACCTAGGATTCAAACCATACGCTCCTGCAAAACAAAGTTATATCTATATACACAAGCACTATGGCGAGTGTATGAACATATATAATCAAATCATAATATGTGCACATACAAAAGGGAACGCCGTAGACTAATCACACCATCACAGATAGTGTCATGCCATTGGTGCATCAATGACATGGTTATGGTACCTCCATGACTAGATACAAATAGCTCGGGCAAGATTAAAGCAAAGATATAAGTGAACAAGTTTCGAATAATCCAAATATGGAAACGAATCTAGTAGCATATTCCAAACAAGAACCAACAGATTCTAAGACAAACTAATATTCGAATCAAATGGATTTCAACATCAAACCAAGAAGAAAAAAAAAAAGTCCATGATTACGGATAGCAAATCAATGGAATATCAAACGAATATCGAATATATCAAGTAGCCAAACAAAAGAGAATGAAGTGTCCTTAGTAAAAGGACGGAATATATGTACGAATAACAGAACGGACTAAAGAACCCATAAATCGTAACAATAGTAAAGAGAGGTATGTATCAAGAATATCTGTACTTTAACAAACACGCAACGGAGAGAACGAACACGAAGACAAAAGATCAAAACCTCTTCACCGAATCTACACAAATCCATGATTACATATATTACATACCCTTTTTAAGTAGTTTTACATTTGATCTTACCATAAATGAAGTTTACTTGACTTAATTAAGGTTTCCAAAAATTCTAGATTTTGACTACTTATTTAAGGTAAGTTTCCATACTTAAAAGACCCATAAAAACAACTTCTAAAATTACACCAAAAATTACAAAGGTTCCTACATATGTCTAATACACCCATGATCATTGGTTTAATTTATTTCCATGTTTAAGTATCCCTTTGACCCTTGTTACCCAAAACAGACCCGAATTTTGACCTGGCAGAACCTTTGAAAAGTTGACGCGTATTTACCATACTTAGACAACTCAGAAAAATCTCAAAAAAATCATGGACGTAGCTAATATCATGAAGATTAACCCACATAAAATTTCAAAGGCTAATTCGTTATGGTTTGAGAATTAAAAATCAAATACTACAACTGAATTTTTCGAATAGAAATCCCAGATTCGACACTTAATCTTATAAAATCTAAAAATCGACCTTCCCGACCTCCAATTGACATGAGGCCGGATTTTCCAGAAACTAGATTCATTGAACTTCACCTTAGGCTCAAGAATTATGTCAAAACCAATTTTTATCATTAAGATATACCCCGTTGAACATGACCTAAAATTCTGCCCAAAATTATTAACCATGAAAACTCTAATCAACACCCATTAAAACCAACCCTAGGGTTTCTAATCTTGCATTTTTTATTAATAACATCATTAATAACATCTAGGGTTTCAAAACATGTAATTAAACCATTTTAAATTAGATCAACCCTAGAGAAATTAACAAGAATATACACACATAATTTCTTACAATCTTTTAGGTTTTATATGAAATCATGGTGACACAAGAATGAAACAAATTAAGACTTACCTATGGAATGAGGGAGGAGTACAAATCAAACACCAAGAACACACCAAAGATTGAAGATCAAACCACACCAAGATTACTCAAAAACACCTAAACCTTCTTCTTGCTTGAAACTTTGATGGAAGAGTACACAAAATTATGAAGTAAAAATTTTGAGAGAATGATGAGAATGGGAGAGAGGGGGCCAAATTTATAAGGATGGAGAGAAGGGGGGACAAAATCTTTTATAACTTTAAAAAGATTACACATGTTTATCTTAATCCCTTTACACTCTTTTCCTAAATAAGTTTCATTACAAAAATAAAAGATTTTGGTGTATAATCACCTATAGGGGGCCGGATTTAAGAGATAAGGAGGGGGAAGAAATATTTTTTTTCCATTTTTAAGATTGCACAAAAATATCTACTAAAACCTTTTAATGCTTATCCCTTAAAATATGTTCTTTTAACAAAGGAAAGTAAAGATACAAAATAATCAAATTACAAGATATATTTTATATTTTTTTTAAAAACAAATACCTTATGTTATATCTCTATAATTTCCCAAAATTATAACCTAAGGTTTTAATTTCAAATGCTTATTAATAAACTTTAAGTTATATTCAAAATTACCAATATGAAATGAAATTCAAATTTTTGGGTTTTAAAGTTGCTTTAGTTTTTGCGATTCTTAGTTTAAACCCTTTGTAGAGATTCTTTCTGGTAAAATTAAGGTACACATCGAGGTTTTGTCAGTGTTGTGGGGAAATAGGCTACTGATTTTTGATGGCTCGCTACCGTTGTCTAGGTAGTTAAAATACCACAGGACTTGAAATTTGACTATAATAATAATAATAATAATATAATGAACCGAAGCCGAAATAAGACTTTTGGATCATGGTCGGCTCGCATACCAATGTGACAGTCGTTTAAAGGGTGGAAGTAATAATAATAATAATTGTGGGCTAATAAAAGTTTACAGTCTCTGGTTGGTTCGCTGCCGATGTGGCAGTCTTCAAAAGAAGGCCCATAGTAAGAATAATAAATCCGAGACTGATAAAAGTTTGTTGCATCTAGTCGGTTCGCTCACGATGTTGCAGCCTTCAAAAAGGTCGAGGATCTCCTGGTCGAAATAAGACTCCTGGACCTTGGTCGGCTCGCATACCGATGTGGCAGTTGTGTAAAGGACCGGGATGTTTAATAATGTTGCAATAATAATAATAATAAAGCCAAATTTTGACTCCGGGTTTATCTAAATAAAGCCTTCGTCTTTGGACTCGTAGTTGAGTTGTTTCGGATGAAATAAAAAGGATAACCCCTAAATCATGAGAAATTAGAACCTTAATGTGGACCTTATTCTCACCATACCGTCTCTTTAGGAAAGGATTTCAAACTAATTATGGTCTAAACTGAGTTTACTTTATCAAAATAACGACTTAATTTATTTGTCACCAATAATAAGAATAAAACCCTTAGAGGATTTATGAATAAGGGAGCGAAAAGTAGCTATGCGTACACAATTAGCATTTATAAGTAGTGTTAGCATTATAACTTGTATTTAACAATGATTTCGTTTTTAAGCTTGGTTTGGGGCGGGTGAAAAATCGAGGACGATGAATTTATCCTTTTAGTGTATCTTGTTCCGTGATCCTTAAAGTTATTATATATAAAAAAGAGAGAAAAGAATAATGATAATAATAAGTGTTTACATATATATAAAAATGGTAAAACGAGGTGTTTTAAACTAGTGATTTCTTAATCCCCTTGGATGAACACTTAGCTACTTTTCGCGGTAATTAGTCTAGGGGTTGAAATTTTTTGGTTTTCTAAGTGTGTATTTATGACATTGCGTGAGGACACGACAATAGCTTAGTATGGGGGATTTTTGATATGTGTTTAATCACATATCATTTTTCCTTATTAATACGAGCTTAAACGACCAAAAATAAACGAAAAATGCATTGTATATGTGTGTATTGTGAATTATGATGTGTAGGTATCGGAGATATAAAAAAGGACAAAAACGAAGCCAAATTGGACAAAACCGAGCACGGGATTGGAAGAGCATGAGAAATACAAAGCCGAAGGCGTATTCATTTTTAATGGGCCAACCCGTAACCCGTTTCATAGGCCGGGTCAGCCCATTATCAATTGAATGATAAAATTATTAAGCCTAAAAATTCATGTCCAAAATCCATATCCAAATCCATGTATTATCTGTCCAAGCCCAAGTATAAGTCCAAGCCCAATTCATTAACCGGGTCAAAGTCCATGTCAACACTCATACACCTTTATCCAGTCAAAGTATTAACCCGCCATGATTCACTGTACATCCCCTTCCTCCCTTTTTACCCGGCAACGAGTACGGGTAAAAACTCATTCACCCACACACTCCAATACTTCTAGAAGCCAACTGACACGTCTGACACAGCTTGACACGTCTGACACAGCTTGACACGCTGGCAATCCTAATAACTCCTATTGGCTACAAAAACGTGGCAGTAATCCAAGGGCTCAAAGAGATGGATTGGGAGTTTGTTAGAGATCAAGGGCTGAGAATGAAGGCTAAAGACGCTCCTCCTCGCCTAGAAGCTTCCCTCAGATGCTATAAATAGATAGCTCATTCACACAGTAGAAGACATCTAGAGTAGGAGTAGTGTAGAAGTAGTGTAGTTAGCTTTTTAAGTGTAATTTTAGCTTGTTGTCATTTTCATTATTGTAATTTTTGTTTCAAAACTTGTAATTTCTTTTCAATAAATAAAAAAGTTCAGTTTCAGTTAATTGTGTTTAAATTCTGTTTTTACTTTAATGCTATTATTGTTTAAATGTGTTTAAAATAATCTAAAAAGCTCAAATAAGCTCATTACCTTTTAAGCTATTGCTCATTCAGCTAAGCCTCCTCAAAGCTTAGCTGAATAAGCCATTTCACTCACAATACCTCAAAGTTCTGCATATTAAGCTTTTGGATGATAAGCCAATAATGGAAGGGCTTATGGGTTTTACCAGCTTGTTTTCAACAAGCTGGAGCTTGTAGATAAGCTCTAAGAGCACTTAAGTCCTTGTTTTGAGCAAAGGACAAAGGTACATTTACTTTACTCTTTTTAGCTTATTTGCTTATACAGCTTATTAATCTGCTTATTCAGTGCTTCTAGTTGCTTATTTGTGCTTAATCTGTCTTAATATAGCTTAATATGTCTAGTCTTTAGTATAAAATAGCTTAGTTTAAGTTTTATTAGAAACTGCTTAGTTTTTAGTTAACATAGCTTATTAGTGTAGCTTATTGATAAGTGCTTATTCTCTTTAGATTTTTGCTTAATTGTCTTCTTTAATCATTATGCTTAATCTGTTTTTGCTTTTTGAAGGTTAACTAGGTCTGTTTTTGGTTTAAAATGGCTTTTAATATTTTAAAGGGGTGTTTGGGACAAGGGAATATAACATGGTAAAATCAAGCATAGTCTGTTTTTGGTTCACAAATCAATTTGCATAAGCTCTAAATTAGGATTAAAGTTAGTTTTAATTAGCTTAGAGTTGTTTTTGTTAAGTTTTTAAGTTTGAGTTATCATATGTTCAAGTATGCAGGTTTATAGTTTGCTCAAAAAGCTCTTTTGACAATTATCTTAAAAGCTTGCTTGAGTTGTGTTCTTTGTGCTTAAAATAAGTTACAAATGCATCATTACAAATCTGTATTGAGTCATAATCTTAGGACAAACCTAGAGTGAATTTTTGGTCAAAAACAGTTAAGTAGTAGAATTTGGTTTCAAGCTTAAATGTCCTTATTATGCAGATTATTTGAGGGCTTATTCTAGCTTAATTTAGGTTATTCTTTGTTGCATTTAGCTTTTTACAATCTAGTCCTAATCTGTTTCTAGTTTTTAGGTAGTCAAGTTAGCTTTTTGAGTCTTAATTTGAAGTTTAAAAGTAGTCATTTTATCTTATAAAAAGCCAAAAACAAGTATGTGTCTGTCAATTTCAGCTGTCCTTTTAGCTTATTTTCTTTAGGAAATTTGCTTAATTTCAGCTTATTTGTGTCATTAGTTTTTAGTACTTTATCTGTTTTCAACTTTCAGCTTAAAATCTATAGCTTATTAGTGTTTGATCTTAGCTTATAGTTTAAGTAAAAGTCCTTTAAAGCTTCTTTTGAGTCTGCTGTCTTAACTCTTTTAAGTACTTTTCCTGCTTATTTGGTTTGCTTATTTCTTGTCCCTAGTGCTTATTAGGTCTAGGGGTATATCTGTCTTTAGCTTTTTTTAGTTTTCTTTTTAGCTTATTGAGTCTTTAAAAGTCCAAATAGTCTTAGCTTGTTTTGTAAAAATCGTGAAATCTAAAACTGTCATTTTGATTGTGCTTTTTCCTAGCTTAATAATAAGTTTCAGCAATAAGTCCCTTTATTAAATGTGCTTATTTTTACTTTGTCTTTAGTTTTTTCAAAAAAAAATGTTTTATAAAAAGGGACAGTCACAAGACTCCCTCACACATCACACACGTCTTACCAATGCGCCCTTGGGTCTTTTTCATAAGACCATTGCACCATTTAATATTAATACTCATTTTCAGTTTTAAGCTTAACAGCTTATTTGATTTTTTCGCAGCTTATAGGTTAGAGCTTATTGTTTCGTTTTTCTTTATAAACCCTAGGAATAGTTTCTAGTATTTTTATAAATTTTCTTAAATTTTTAGGATCAAGTTTAGTATTTTTAATTCAATTTTTAGTATTACTTAGTTTAAAAAAATAGTTTTAATTAGTTTAAAAATAAAAAAATAAATAATAATTTTTGTGTTTTAAAAAAAATAGGTTAAAGCATTTTAGTTTAGAAAATTTGCATTTTGAGTTTTTGGAATTTTAATTTGTCATTTTTAATTAATTAGTTAGTTGATTAATTAGTTTTTAATTGATTTAAATGTCGTTAGGTTTTTAAATTGCTTTAATTTTCTAGTTTAGCGTGCCTTTATATGCTTTCCCTTTGCGTTATTAGATTTAGAAACCAAAACCAAAACTTAAATGACAATCAAGCTCGATTTTCAACATGAACGTAGATTTCCATTCACCTCTCACCGAGGAGAACGATACCCGTGTTGATTACTTATTATTCTTTCCTAAGAATAATTTGTATGATACTTTGCTTATGTATATGTATTATATATATATATATATATTGAGGGTTATTTGTTTGATACGTATCTTAAACGACATATATCAAAATGGCGCCGTTACCGAGGAGGAGTGTAGCGATTTTTACAGGATTGTTCGTATTCGAGCCTTGAAGATCCTTTCTCCATGAAAGTTTTCATTTTATTTTATATAAAAATAGGTTCTTGTGCTGTTCTTAAGACTCATGTTCCAGCTGTTGTCGATAGTTATCTTGATTCCAAAGTCGGAGATGTCTTCAAGAAGGCGCTGCAGAAACACACTGCAGATCTCATTCAGAAATACTCTTTACAACATCTTCCTGAGCTAACCAAGAAACCAATACCAACAGTTGATCTGGAAAACGAATCTGAGAAGTCTCCCTCAGAGATTATCAAGATTAAGAGAGTACAAGATGATAATCAACAAATGCCAAAGTTTACTATCAAGTCTACTGACAAGGCAACTCTCAAAGAGTATGATTTGAAAAGTGATCTCTATTGATCCATGAATGCAAACAAGTCCTTCAACAGAAACCCTGCTAACTACAACCTGTACCATGCACTAATGAAAGTTTTGATTGAAGATGAGAATGCAATGGATAAGGGAGTCGCTAATACAATCAAAGATCACAAGAGAAAGCATGATGATGACGACGATGATGATGATGATGAAGGACCTTCAGCTGGACCAAACCAGGGTAAGCAGACCAAGAGGAGAAGAACTAAAGAATCTGAGTCTTCAAAGAAGCCATCAACTACCAAGGAAACCCCAAAAGGTAAAGCTCCAACTAAAGGTTCCAAAACTGGTAAGTCTGCTTCTGCAATGGAACCAAAAGAAGAACCAATTGCTGAGGTGGTTATGGATGATGATGGTGATGATGTAGCTCGTGATGATGATCAACCACATGATGCTCCTAAACCCAAAACAAACAAGACTCCAGAATGGTTCAAGCAACCTCCAAGGCCGCCTACTCTTGACCCTGAATGGAACAAGCGTCAGGTTGTACGTGATCAACCCGAACAACCTTGGTTTAATCAAATGGTCTCCGCTTCAAAGGACCCTCTCACATTCAACGACCTATTCGCCACTCCTATTGATTTCTCCAAGTACGTGCTGAATGGACTCAAGATACAAAATCTGACTCAAGACATATTGTTAGGGCCTGCCTTCAATCTGTTAAAAGGCACATGTTCTAGCAGTATCGAACTGGAGTACAATTTTCAAGAGTGTTTCAATGCATTGACTGACAAGCTTGATTGGAATAATCCAGAAGGAGATCGTTATCTGTTTGATCTGTCCAAGCCTTTTCTATTACAAGGTCCCCCAGGTCATCAAACCGTTCCTGCAGATTACTTCTTCAACAATGATCTGGAGTATCTGATGAGGTCTTGTACACTACATCCATTACGAAGACAAATGCTGCTCGATATACGATCAAGGGTATTAAGACATGGTTCCTACACTTTGGAGTACCATCAAACATGGGTACGACAGAGCTACATTAAGAGGGATCAAACACTAGGGCGAAAGACGTAAATTGTGGTACAGATCTCAGAATAACAAACTCTCTAAGCATAATGTGTATTCTACTAAGGCAATTCTTGGTGTGAAGAGTGTGAAAGTTCAGAAACTTCATGGATATGGTCACTTGGAAGAAATTGTGGTGAAAAGATCTAATCAACAGTACTACACGTTTAAAGAAGGTGACTTTGCTGATCTACACCTGAACGAAATTAAAGATATGCTTCTCCTTGTTGTTCACCACAAGCTATTCCACCTCGACATGAGTGATATTATTGACTTTATTGTGGCCCTTCGTATGTTCACAAGAATCCTAATCCTCAAGAGACGTGTTGAAGATTTACAGCTTGGTGTAGAAAGTTACCAGAAGAAACTCAACATCACCAAACCACAAAAGACCTTTCCAAAAATTGAATTCAAAGAACCCTACACTCCTTCATACGACCCACCAGGAATTGTCTATGAAGACCTAAACAAACAAAAAAGAGTTTTGCAAGCTGATGAGCTGTACAAGTTCTCGGATGGCACATTCAAGTCTGTTCGCGACGAGATTCATCACAGAGTACTCGACTTTTGTCTGGATTACAACACGGAGATGACAAATAGGAAATGGACAGCTGTTGATCGAAAGAGGTCGGGTCTGATGATTGACTTAATCGGCAAGCAGTTACGTGAAAGGGAGATCATCAGAAATCTAGAGAGATTGGTTGGTGCAAGAGAACTCGAGATAGACTACAAACTAATGACGTGTACCGTATGAACGTCAGGTCTAATCTCAATATCTTATCTTGTGAATAATGTAAATATGTAGTATAGACTTATAATATTAGGCTAGTATAAATAGTGTTTGAGTACGAATTTTCTAGAATTTTTCATTAAATTCAAAATCTTTCAAATTTACGTACTCAACACTATATACATAATACCCTCATAAATTGAGAGGGAGCATTAAAATGTTCCTACTATAGCTTGTTAATAATCAGAACATTTTTCTCCCCAAAAGCATTAATATTTAAATCAATTAATATCCAAAATATTAAAAGATATAACATTTTTGGCAAGGGGAGAAAATGTGATTAAAATATATGGCTAAAGATGTGGTCTTAAGGACTCTAGTGCGAGCTTCACCCTTCATGTGCTAAACATTTTTTAATATCGATGCACGTGTTGAGGGGGAGAAATTTTTGAAAAGTAAAACCATCAAGGTACTAAATGATTTCACAATGTACCTTGATCGATATTTTCAAATGGTTTAAAGGCTGAGAATAATACCAAAAGACCGACCATGTTTGTAATTACTTAGAGTTATAAGGTGGTTAGGATTAGGTATTCATTCCCACGATCCAGCCAGAACCAGAGGGATCTACCCAGGGACATTCCACTAGTTAGTGTAGAAGTCCTTAGGTATGATATAAAAAAGGAGTAAAAAGCGAGAATAAGGAATAGTGTCTACTGAGATGGAGATGGTACTGGAACAAACCCAACAAGGTACTAGTCATGAAGTCTCGGTAAGCACTAAAGGGGTTGAAGAATAAAAAAAAGTTAAGATAAAGGGTGAAAAGAAAGAAGCCCTCCTTACACTTAGGCAGAAACCGAGTCAATACATAAGCTATCAGAAACACTAAGTTGTTGTCTGGTATTGAAGATAGCCGTCATGGACCCAGTGACACAATGCACAACCCTTCCCAGCCACTCAAAGTCGAAAAGACTTTGTTTCAAAACTTACGAAGATTCACACATTTCTATCGACTCTCTCACTCCGAGTTAGTTGGTATTGAAAAGGTGGCAA
This sequence comes from Tanacetum coccineum, assembly GCA_026074375.1. Classification (NCBI taxonomy): domain Eukaryota; kingdom Viridiplantae; phylum Streptophyta; class Magnoliopsida; order Asterales; family Asteraceae; genus Tanacetum; species Tanacetum coccineum. The sequence continues at coordinate 53,317 of BQNB010002104.1, forward strand.
TCTGCTCCAGCCTCCGATTACTAAAACCAAAGGTGCACTATCGAGTCTAGAGCCAAAGAGATCATCCATAAATCTCATTAGGACATAAATACAAAATATTTATTAATTCACACATTGTGTTAACAAGTAAATATAATAAGAGTCCTATGCATTATCCTTGTGATTTTGCCAAAACATCAGAGTGATACTAACGTTTTCACAATGACGATGGAAATCCTGCTAGAGCCAACATCAAACAAGTTCTTGGTAGGTGACTTGTGCGATTCCTATGAATCAAACTTGTGACAACTGGAAAGAAACGATGGTGCGATTCTGAATGAATCAAACTTGTTCCAATAAATGAATTGATGATTAATGAATTTTGAAATGCTTAAAACTCTCGATGTGTCGGAAAAACACTTTAGCAAGTGATACATCGATTGATTTTCAAATCAATTTTTCATTTCAATCAGTGAGATAGTAACTCACTGGTTCACTCATACCGTGTTGTCTGCTTTGAGACGCTCCGGTAATAAGAACGGCTAGAGCAGCCAATGTGTTTCAAAAGCTTTAAATTTATAATGACTGAAAATACCAATTTTATTACAGGGAAACACACGGGTAAAAGTATAACCCACGTATGTAGTATAATCTTTTTAGGTAAGTGATTCGTCGCGAACGATTAGTCGAGTAATATAATATAGTAACCACGTCGGATAAAAATTACTTTAGGAAAAGTAATAGTCTATCCTCCGGATGTCGTGTCCCAACGAGAGATGAATTTGAAATTCACGAGAATGTTTCATTTGATGCTTGAATGACAAATATTTTGGTTTTGGTTTTAAACTAAAACTTTAATAAGACTAAACTAGATTAAACTAATTAACAAATAAGCAAAGCAATTAAATGAAAAGAACTATATAAAAAGATATGCTTGCTAAGTGACGCAAAAAGTTCCTCAAGTGTGAATTAAAGTTTTACTTAACGAATTAATTTCCTTAGAAAAGATAATTATCTCACAACGTTGGTTTATTTTGACAGAAATCTCTTAAAAAGATATTAATTACTAGATGTGTAGTTTGACTATTTTTCCAGATTTTGTCCTTTAAAACATTCAAACTACAAATCTAAATAATTGAAGATTATTAATTAACAAACCCTTTTTACAATCCACACTTAATTTCCAATCCACTAATCACTTAGCAAGCACTAATAAACTACTCACTATTCATAACAATTAAGCTAGCAACAATCATAATGTCAAACATAAACATTTTAAGCTAAATAATTCTAAACTACTAGTATTAAAAAGGGAAAGAGGAAATAACCGAATGAAGAACAAAAATTATATAAAACCACCCGATCTTACAAACTTAATGAACAAATAAGCTCATCACTTTAAAGCTTCTACTTTACTAATTAGCAAATAAATGTGTCAACTTTATCTACTAATTACTTCCATAAAAAACCATAAAGTTCAAAACTTTATCTATTTATCAACCTTATAAGACCCTTAAGCTCCGGCCTTAGATGATGGAAGGAAGAAATAAGAGATAAGACAAGAAAACAAGAGATTAGCTATAAGCTAAAAATTCTTTTAAGATCTAAATAAGCTATATGAAAACTTTAAGATCTAAAAACTTTGATTAAAACTATAAACTATTTATAAAACTAGATATAAAAGTAAATAAGCAATTGAAAACTTTAACTACTAAAAAGCTTTTATAACTACTAAACTAAATATTAAGCTCTCAAAAATAAGGGTGCTCAAGACTTAAAGAATAAGCCGAGTAGAAGACTCATGACACCCTTTTAGCATTCGAATCGAGCATTAGCAAGAAATAAGCAACCGAATAAGTAAAACAATAAGACAAAATGAAATAAGCAAAAGCTTATTTGGATAATATGAGCTTAGATCTAAATATAGAAAGCCAAAGGAAGGCTTATTTGAAGTAAGAAATAAGCTAGGAGAAAGCTAGAAGCAACAATAAGCGAAAATAAGCTTAAAAAAAAGAAAAGAAAATAAAGGATTTAAAAAAGAATAAGCCATAAGAAAATAAGCACTTCAATCTTCAAAACATCTTCAATAATAAGCTAAAAAGAGTTGATTAGAATAAGCTAATAAGCTTTAAAAAGCTTTTACAATAAGCAAACTAATAAGCTAAACTATACTAAATCTACTCCTAAAACTAACCTACACTACTATTTGAAAAAAATAGACTAAAGAATCTAACTTGTAGAATACTAGTAATCTTAAGATCAACCAAGAACAATAGTGAGATATGGGTTGGGATGTTAGAGAGAAAGATGATGGAATAATGGATGAATGTATAAAATGAATGTGTGTAAAATGGAACAACCAACCCTCTCCAAGACTAGGAGAGGGTGTATATATACTACAATGGGCCGGCCATGGGCTGAGTTGGGCCTCCCATGGGCCTTGGGCCAGACTAGATTACTAATCTAATCCTTATACTAACTACGAGCTAAAACTTGTTACAACTGTGGAAGTGACCGACACTTTTCGTGTTTCCAACAATCTCCCCCTAAGGGAGGTCACTCTAATTTACAAACTTTAAACCTAGCATACAATGCTTTATCCTTAGACTTTAGCTCGTACTCTTGACTTTCTCTTGTGAATATGTTGTAGTGATCATTGACTTCTTTGATTGAGCTTGTTCCTTGAACTTGCATTTGACATTGTGATCTTGAGCATCTTGAGATCATCAACCAAGTACAATCTCTATGCCATCTTGTAACTTTGCCACCTTATGGACTTGTGACTTCTGGACCGACATGCTCATACCATTCTGGAAAAGCTTTAATATTGTATCTTTCTTGAAATTCTTTAACTTTAACACTTTGACACTTCTAGAAAGATGTGTTGTATCAGAGTAGCGGAAGTCTTGAAACATGTATGTGACGTTGACTTTCCCAATCATGAGGACTTGATAGTTTGTCCGTTCGGTATGAGCATGAGTGGTTATGGATCTAGTGAGCCAGCTGGAATCAGGAACCCTCCATCACCATTTTAGATAACCTGCATAAAACAGTACAATAACACAGGGGACGAAAAAGGATTTGTCCATTCGTCCAGGTTTGGTTAGAGAAACCTTCAGATCCGTGAGGATCGCTTGTGATCCAGATAATTCAATTTAAGAAGAATCTTCTTGAACAGGATTTCCAGCTGTAGGTATGAATCTTTCTACACATAAAGTAATTGATTCATCGTACTCAGCATGTTCTCATTAACCGGAACGTCTCAAAGCAGACAGCACGATAAGATTGAACCAGTAAGATACTATCTCACCGATAGATATAGATAATTGATTTGAAAATCAATCGTGTATCATCTTACAAATTGTTTTTTTGACACACCGATGAGTTAAATCATTTAAAATTCATTAACAACCGTTGATCATTTCCTGGACCAAGTTTTGACTTCCTTATAGAATCGCACATTGTTCTTTCCAGTTTCACAGGTTTGATTCCTAAAGAATCGCACAAGTACCTACCATGAGCTTTTTGTATGTTGGCTCAAGCAGGAATTTCCATCTTCATTGGGAATGAAATTTACTCTGATGTTCTGCAAAATCACAAGGATAATGCGAGGGACTCTTAAAATGTATCTGTACTTCACATTGTGTGACTTAGCAAGTAAATTTGACAGGTGTCCTAAATGAGATTTAGGGATGAACACTTTGTGGCTCTAACTCAATATTGCACTTTGATTTTTAGTGTCAAGGCTGGAGCTGAGTCGCCTACCTTTTCAATATCAACTAACTCGGAGTGAGAGAGTCGATAGAAATGAGTGTATCTCCGTGAGTTTTAAAACAAAGTCTTTCTGACTTTGAGTACTGGGAGGGTTTGTGCAGTAAGCGTACACTGGGTCCCATGACTGTCTTCAAAGTCAGACAACACCTGAGGTTTCTGACAGCATATGTATTGACCCGGTTTTCATGCCTAGTGTATGGAGGCTTCCTTTATGTTCACCCTTTATCCCTACATTTCTTTTCATTCTTCAAACCCATTCATGCATACCGAACTTCATAACTAACACCTTGTTGGGTTTGTTCCAGTGTTAGCTCCATCTCAGTCGGCATTGTTCCCCATTCTCACTTTTTCTCCTTTTTAATCATACCTAAGGACTTCTACACTAACTAGTGGATATCCCTGGGTAGATCCCTCCGGTTCTGGCTGGATCATGGGATCTGAAAACCTAAGCCTAACCGCCTTATAACTTCATAAATTTAAGAACATGGTCGGTCTTTTGGGGATAGTCAATCACAATCCTTCCAAGAACATTGAAAAACTACATCAAAGTGTTTGATATAAATATCAAAAGATTGTACACTTTGAGAATTTATTATCACGTAAAACTCCCCTTAACATGAACATCGTAATGTAGTACAGTGCCTAGGGGTGGAGTGCATTGAGTCTTTTTATTGATTCACTTCTGTCATATTCATTCAGGCAAGGTTTAATCACATTTTCTCCCCTTATCCAAAATGTTAATCCCTTGATATTTTGGATATCAATTGATTAACCGTTCGGGGACAAAATGAGATATGATAGCAGATTGGAACATGTTATTGCTCCCCCTCAACTTTTGAGGGTTTATAAGATGATGCCGAGTACAATTATTTGGAAATTTTGAATTTACTAAGAAATTCTTGAAAAATTTGTACTCGGAGCACATCTTATGTCACCAAAAAATCTACACTAAATAATGAACATATTCACAGGATATTATATTTTTACGAGGATGGACCTTTTAAGATGCGAACAAACAATGATAAATCATATGGTCCTTTGTAGCAGCCGTAGGTTACCCCCGTATGGGCGTCCACCGACAAATCTCTCAAACCCTCATTACCTCTTGTCTTAAGCCCTCTTGTCAATCCCTGGATCAATAGCTCTTGCGTTTGCTTTCTCACTTGGCTCCAAAAAGTCTGTGTCAAATACCATTCTAATTCCCTTAGGCGATCATCTTAGAGCAGTCCGAACTGCACTATAGTGCCACGCTGACGTGTGTAAGTCCGTCAATGCGCATTCAATCTGTTCTTCTTGTCTTTATTCTCGTAGAGAATCCGTTTGAATTGGAGTAGGAGGAGTATAAAGCAACTGTCGCTCAAGAGTTGGGATCTGGTACTGCAGGCTTTGTGAGGTTGAGTTCTTCTGATAGCTTCAACATCCAATTGAAGATCTTCCACACGCTCTGGATGAACAACTCTTCGTGTAAACAATTCGTAAGGAGACATTAAATGCAAATACGGTTCTTCAACTCTGAGATTTGTCACTTTATCCTTGCAACGGAAGAAATGCGCATATCTTCAATGTCCGGGGGGGGGGGGGGGGGGGGGGTGGGGGGGGGGGGGGGGGGGGGGGGGGGATCCTTAGTCTGTGGAAGTCGCCTTCTTTGAACTTGTAGAGAACATCATCATCCCTTCGTACAGTAATCCAGTCAAGATGCTTATAATCATGCCATTCGACTATTTCAACCTTAGTGACAACAATGATTCGTCTTTTTGAATAGACATCACGAGCTGATTCCCTTGAGGTCGCAAATGCATAGAACTGTCTTCGCTTTTTGCCCCAATTGAGAGCCCCAAGGGCAATCGTCTATTTGACGATCGTTTTGACCTCCACATTGAGTAGGCAACTAAGTCTTCTATCCATTTTGATAATGTCCGTAATCTGCATCCGTATTCTTCGTTACTGAGTAGAGTACTTGCGGCTTGTTACACCACCACGTAGGTATTCCAGTCGTTATTGATGAAGTTGGATGAAATTGTGTAAACACGAGACGACCTTGAGAATTATGGAACTAACGTAGTGGCTGTCGCGAATCATGCGGAATTGGCGACCGTCCAGGTTGGTCCAGGCTAAATGTTTTAGTTGTGGCTTGTAGACCTCCTCTCAAAAATATTCCAGTTCATTCAAACTCTTGCACGTGCCTTTCATCACTCAAATGGTTGGACCTGCTAGCAATTCAGGTGTTAGAGTTTGAACATTTTAAGCAGTTCGCACAAAAGCGGAGAAGTCCAATGTTAGAGTCGGTTAGTTCATCGAACGACTCTCGGTCTTGTGTGCCAGATTGCTTAACCAAGGTGACAGCTTCATGAAAACGCAGGAACATACTTATCCATGCATGATCAGGAGAAGGTAGACTGTGGTTGTTAAACCAGTCAGGAAGATGTTGGACCTCTTCTTCTGCTTGTTCATCTTGGACACCTGTTTCGAACTCCTGGTCTGCAGGTCCTTGAAAGACATCTGTAGATTGCATAGCTTCCTGATGTGTAGAAAACAAATTTAATATACTTATAGTATTAATCCCGTAAGAATTCTTTCCAAAATACTTCTCAAACAAGAGAAATATAAGGTAAAAATCTCACTAAAGAAAACACAATTTGTATATTTTTATCCGGGAAGTACTTTTCCTCGGGTCGTGTCCCAACGAAATCGTGAATTGAGAATTTAGGAATAATTCGGATTCGAGTTTAGAATAGTAAAGGATTTTTGAACTTTGATTACACTACAAAATATAATAGCACAAACTAAAAACAATGAAATAGCACGAAATTTAAATGCACAAAACGTAAAAACGCGAGCTAAAACTGAAATTTAAAAACTAAAGCACGACTTTTAACAAATTTTATACCTAAAAATCACAAATTTAAAATGAAAATTTTAGGAAAAAGAATTGGAATTTTTTAACTATTTTTGAATTTTTTATGAATTTCTAAAGTTTAATGAATTAATCAAAAATAAACTTTTTCTAAAAATTATCACTAAAATTTTACTTTTATTTTTCAAAAATACTAGATTTAAAAAGAAAATTATTGCAAAAAGAATTAAAAATTTTCAACTATTTTTCTATTTTTTATGATTTTTCTAAGAAAAAGATATTAACTAAAATCTATTTTAATTTCTAGAAAATACAAATTTTACTGGAAAAATATGGAAAAATGATTTTTATAAACTATAAAGGTGCAGAAATTTAATGGAAACAAAAGCCCTAAATTTTATAACCTAATTGTATACTAATTTGATCAATTAAAATATAAACCCTAATTTCTTAAAACTAAATTCTAAAAATATTAAACTTTTTATTATTCTAAGAAAGACAGGGTAAGAAATGTAAAAAGGAAAACTACAGGGTAGGCGGGCGAACTTTGGAAAATTTACACTATAGGCTAAACAGGTAACCTTCAATTATGGCAAATGTACAAAACAGACCTCACGATTCTAGCTTATTTTGGCTTATTAAAAAATGAGAATTAGAAAAAACTTAAAACTGCAAACTTATTAACTAGCTTATTCTAAACAACTTTAATGAAAGCATTATCTACTTTTAACGACTAGATAAGCTAGAAAATAAGCTTTTAAAATTCTGTCACAGAAAGTTGTGTTTTTAGAGCTTTTTAGGTTTTTGGCTTTTAACTAGCTTATTTCTAGGTGAAATTTAAAACTAAAAGATGCTTCTTGATGCTTATAATGTGTACTTAATAACTCTAAAAAGAAAAAGCCTAAGTCTTAACAGAATTTTCAAGAAAATTGAAATGGAAAAGTGGTAATTCTTGCTGATGCAAGTGGCAGCTGATGCAATTTGCAATGAACAAAGATGCAGGCTAAAATATTACTTTAGAAACTCATACACTAACTCAACCCATGCATTGAAACCTACATTAACTAAGATTTAACATTCTTGTTCTAGAAATCACTTAACCTTCAAATTTACTTATCATCAAAACTGTCCTGGTGCAAAACTCAAGTTCTTAAGCTCAAGAATTTGAAATAGTGCAAACTAATTTTTAAAACCTATTCTAAACCTAGTACAATAACTAAACTCAACTAAGAAAAGAGATTTAACAAGGTGCAGTTGACTTTAAGAGTCAAACAATGCTTAAACCAAACACACCTTTATGAAAACTGTCAAAGGTAGATAGACTTAAAATCTATTTTTATACTGAAGTTGTTTAAAACTTTTATCTACTTATACTTATTTCAACCTACTTAAGCTAATTGACCTATAAAATTTTCAGCTTACTTGGAAAAATAAGCAAGCTTCTCTCCTAGGCTTATACTACTACTTATAGCAAAATTTAAGCAATGAGATCTAGAAATGATTATAGCTAGAACAGAACAAAGCTAATATATCTACAAACTAATTAAGAAAAGTAAAACATGATTAAACATGTAAATTCAAAAGAAATAAGCAATTGGATATAAGCTATATATTTGCTAAAATGAAATTTAGAAAAGAAAACCTGAATTTTGAAGATTCTTCTTCACCTAGACATCCAAGTGTAGAGTCTAGGTGATCCTAAATGGCACATTGCCTCTAAACCAGCTTAATAAGCTAAATGAGCTTATAAGAGCTTATTTCTCCCTGTAGCTTTCAAAATTGAACATAAAGCACTCAAGTGATCATTATTTGAATGTAAATTGATAAATTTGAGTAAATGAATGCTTAAAAACAGAAATTGACTAAAGTTGAGCTTATGGAAAGCAATAAGCTCAAACGAGCTTATTTAGAGCTTATTTGAGTGAAATGAGCTTAGAATTGAAATCAAAGTTCAAAAACACTTGTAAACTGAGTTGTATTACACAATTGAAGAAGTACAAGTTGAAAAAGAAGAGTACAAAAGCTTAAGAGCTTATTTGCTAAAAGTGAAAGAAAGGTGCTTAAAATTCGAGACAATACAAAGAGAAATTTTAAAAACAAAAATCAACAACTTAAAAATGAGCCCTATAGCTGCTATTTATAGAGGATTAGTGAAGAGAGGTGAGGGATTCTAGATTCATCCATTCAATCACAGCCGTTGATCATTAGTAGACAATTTATGGCCGTTGGATTGAAAATATGAGGTGTCCTGGCCAATGAGCTGTTGCCACGTGGTCTAGGTGATGAGGGGAAAGTGTATGAGCAGGTTTGAAGGTTTATAGAGGAGCGGGGGTGTGGAATTTTCGAAGTTGGGTTTGTGTGTAAAAAAGGGCGGGAAAAACGGTTAGGCGGTTAGGTTGTTACAAACCGCGTCCTTTTCTGTTTGAAAGTATGGAAGATGTGCAATATAAGTCCCTGCGTTTCACCCATCCAAATGTAGTGTAGAATTAGGTTTGAAATTAACAAAATCAGTCCTTGTGTTTGTTTACTTCCCTTTTCTCTTTTATAATCAACTTTCTTCATTTTGCAACTTTAGTCCTTGAAACTTCAAAACTCCAAGTAAGCCCTTTAGACTTTGAGAACTTGTCACTTTCAGACCTTTGACTTTATTTTGGGTCTTTGTCTTTCTTTCTTGCTGTGTCGGGCTGATCCGGCTTTGATCTTTGGCTGATTCCTCACTCTTGTTCTTGTATCTTTCGTTCTTTGTCGGTTTTTGACTGTTTTTGCTTCTTTTTGTCCTTTTTATCCTTTCCTGCACAATAGACACAAAAGCACACTTTTTCTATTCTTTTGGGCATTTCCTGGCTTTTATTTGGCAAAATCCCGGGTATTTAATATATACAATTAAGCAAATATCATTAGGCAACACGTAAACAGGGAAAATCTCACGCAAAGTACTTGTGTCCAGTTTTAAAAACAAGCAATGTTTCTCACCCCAAGTTATAAAACATTTAGTCAAAACGAGTAAAAGAGTGGGGCTATGAACTCACGTTATACGGTAGGTGGAGTCAAAATGAATCAATCAAGTGAAACACGAATCTCACGTCAGCGACAACCTATCATATAGTCACGTTTAAGAATGAAGTTCCAACGAAAAACCTTAACATACTACGTCAATAACGATCATCGAGCACGAGATAAGACACGGCGTATCCCTTTTTAAAACATACTTTCGAAAGTTATAAGTTTTGACAAGTCTCGACACTTCAAAACATCTTAGAAAATATTTCATCTTTTAGTGTATTTCATCTTTTAGTACATTTTGTCTTTTAGTATATTTTGTCTTTTAGTGTATTTCGTCTCTTATGTATTTCGTCTTTTAGTGTATTTCGTCTTTTAGTGTATTTCATTTTTTAGTGCATTTCGTCTTTTAGTGTATTTCATCCTTTAGTATATTTCGTCTTTTAGTGTCCCGACACATCAATGTTGACTCAATAACTAAAAATGTTGACCTAAACTCGATACTTACGTTTTTCTACATTTTATCATAAGTTTGATAATAAAAGGTATATATTTTGAGACGCTTTATAAATTTTATAAAAATTTCGACAATGACCTTTCTAAAAATATCGACTTTTTCATTTTTATCACCTCGAATACCGTGAATAACACCCGTTTTTAACAAAAGTATATCTTTTATTGACTCGAAAGAATACCGATCTATTTTTTACACACCTTTAATATCGCAACAAATCCCCCGTATCTAAAACCTAAACCTCTTCGACATCAATTTACCACTTTCGCAACAAATCCAACATCTAACTTAATCTTTTCGTCAACAATATTTAAACTTAATATACGATAAATCTTAAATAAACGATATAGCCGTAGTGATAACAATATATATATCAAAATAGTCACAACGAACTTTTATGCACAAAAGTACAACTAACTATTTTATGTTTCTTCCATTATAAACAAAAATAGTAAACCTTGAGACTTGTAGTTTTAATAGAGAAACTAGATAATGATATTACACAACGAACCCTCTTTGTACAACCTAGTTCGGATGAACATATACAAATAGGCAAAAGTACAACTTATTTATGAAAAAGTAAGGATGACTTACAAAGAAACACGACGAAAGATGAATAGAAACTAAGAACAACCCAAACGTTGTTTTACAAATTACCCGGATGAAATAACAATCAACACGAACAATATATCTTCAAACGTAAATGATCAAAGATGAAAAATGTATGGATTTGTGTAGGTGTTTGTTGGTTTGTGGGTTTAAGAGAGAGACAAAGAAGAAAATAAATTATTTGTGTGAGAAACAGAAATGAATGAGAATGAAAATAGATTAACTTGGATATGTAAACAAAAGTTTACACACACATACAGCACACACAATTTAGTGTGTGCCATGGCAAGGGTAGACAAACAAAAAGGGGAGCCCCCCCCCCCCTCCCAATTTGATCCTCAAATCACAATTTTCCATGGTACAAGGTTGTTCTAAATAAGATGGAAGTTTGTCTAGGCATTTCATTTCAAAATTTTTGGATCCTATGCATGTATATGTATGTGTAACCGGTTGGAATCAAAGCAAAGGGGGGACCAAAAATAATTCTCACATTCTGAGGAACATATGTGCTATTTATGAATTTAATTTCCAACCATGCAGCACAACACAGATTTCGGTTTACATTCCACGGATCACGTAAATAACAAAACGAGTAACGGTAACACGGAAAATTACAAAATTTTAAACATTGCCTTAAAACATAAAAACGAGGCTATTGCCAAAATACTACAACGTTTGGTGCCCCGGTTCGCCCCGAGATTGATTCTCAGATAAATACGAACAACTTCCCGGTTAAACGGAAAAAGCTTAACAGAAACTTTTAAAAATTTCAAATTACGAACCACTGTTAACGGCAAACTTATTGAACGAAATTCTCGTGATGTCACATTCTTTCCCCGTTAAAAAGCATTGTCCTTAAAGCATAGGGACGCAACCTCTGCGGGGGTGCAGATAGGTGGAAAAGGTGCGGGTATTTCTTTTGCATTTGGTCTTCACGCTCCCAGGTGAACTCAGGACCTCTCCTAGAGTTCCAGCATACTTTGACAATCGGAATACGACTCCTGCTTCCATACGCATGACCCTCACGTTCCAAATGCTCGACAGGTTTCTTAGATGAAACTCAAATTGTCATCAACTTTGGATCTCATCACAATGGTATAGCAAGCGGTTTACATCAGCATCATTTCTTCATAGTCGAGACGTACGACGTACTATGAACTCTACTCAACTTCTCTGGAAGTTCTAGACGATAGCAAACGGTTCCTACTTTGGCAATGATCTTAAAAGGTCCAATATAACGAGGGTTCAGCTTTCCCCGTTTGCCGAAACGTATTACTCCTTTCCAAGGAGACACTTCAACAGAACCTTTAATCTCCTACTTTAAACTCAAGAGTTTTTTGTCCTTAACAATCGGCATAGCTCTTTTGAAGATCACGGCGTGCTGAGTGATATGGCTCTTGATTTGAACAATTCTCTCGTTGTCTCTAATAATCCTGGCCAGTGAACTATTGTCCTCCAACTTCAGCCCAACAGATAGGTGATCGACACTTGCGCCCATACAACGCCTCAAACGGAGCAGCCTTAATGCTGGTATGGTAACTGTTGTTATACGAAAATTCTACCAACGGTAAGTGTTTATCCCAACCTTTTCCAAAGTCGAGTACACAGGCACGTAACATATCCTCTAACGTTTGAATGGTTCTCTCACTCTGACCATCGGTCTCTAGATGGTAGGCTGTACTCATATCCAATCGAGTACCTAATGCTTTATGTAGAGACTTCCAAAAATGTGAAGTAAATTTTCCATCGCGATCAGAGATGATCGAAACCGGTACTCCATGCTTTGAGACTACTTCCTTCAAGTATTGTCTCATCAATTTTTCTAACGTGTCATCTTCTCTCATAGGCAAGAAATGAGCAGATTTAGTGAGATGATCAACGATTACCCAAATCGTGTCTTGCCCAGCCGCTGTCCTCGGCAGTTTAGTCACAAAGTCCATTGTTATGTTCTCCCATTTCCATTGTGGGATCTCTGGTTGAACCAACAAACCAGATGGTTTCTGATATTCTATCTTAACCTTTGCACATGTTAAACACTTGCTGACATAAGTGGCAATTTCTGCTTTCATGTTAGGCCACCAATATAACTTCTTCAAGTCCGAACATCCATATCCCATACCAGGTGGATGGAATACTTTGACTTATGCGACTCATGCATAATCAAGGCCCTTAAATCACCAAAGACCCACCAAATCCAACTTTTATTGTTTAAGCATAACGTTCCGTCAGTGCGAGGTTCTAACTTGTTAATCATGCCACGCAAATCTTCGTTTGAGAAGTTCTCTTCCTTTGGTTCTGATTGAGCATTCCAAAATCTGCTTAGGAAGGATTAACCCTATTAGTCTAAACCAAGGCTCGAACTCGTAGCGGCTTGCTTCTTTCCTTTCGACTCAGGGCATCAGCCACCACGTTCGCCTTTCCTGGATGATATCGAATCTCACAGTCGTAGTCGCTCAACAACTCTAACCAACGTCGTTGTCTCATATTCAGCTCCTTCTGATCGAGAATGTGTTGCAAACTCTTATGATCAGTGAACACAACGCACTTGGTACCGTACATATAATGTCTCCACATTTTCAGGGCAAACACTACTGCACCAAGCTCTAGGTCGTGTGTGGTATAGTTCTTCTCGTGAACCTTGAGTTGGCGGGATGCGTAAGCTATGACCTTCTCTCTCTGCATCAAAACCGCGCCCAACCCTTTATGCGAAGCATCGCAATATACCACGAAGTTCTCACTTCCCTCTGGTAAAGTAAAAATTGGTGCACTATACAACTTTTGCTTCAACAACTGGAATGCAGCTTCTACCTTTTCTCCCAATTTAAACTTCACGCTTTTCTGAGTCAGTCTCGTCATAGGTATAGCGATTTTTGAAAATCCTTCGATAAATCGTCGGTAGTAACTGGCCAAACCTAGAAATTGACGAATCTCGGTGGGTGTCTTGGGCGATGCCCAATCCTTGATTGCTTCAATCTTCGCGGGATCAACGTGAATGCCTTCACTATCAATCACGTGACCAAGAAATTATACCTTCGACAGCCAAAACTCACACATTGAGAACTTGGCGTACAATTCTTTCCTTACATTTCGAATAAATGCAAGAATCAACTTAAGGAAGCCGTCATGCCACTTATACTGCTTTGGAGTAGATCAAAATCTCATCGATGAATACAATCACGAATCTATCCAGATAGGGTTTGCTCACCCTATTCATCAAGTCTATGAAAACTGCTGGTGCGTTAGTCAAACCAAATGGCATTACTTGGAACTCGTAGTGACCATACCGGGTCCTAAATGCTGTCTTTAAAATGTCTTCCTCACTAACTCTGAGTTGATGATAACCAGATCTCAGGTCAATCTTAGAGTAGACTCTTGACCCTTGCAATTGATCAAATAAATCATCGATCCTCGGAGTGGGGTATCGTTCTTTCACAGTAAGCTTGTTTCGTTCATGATAGTCGATACACATCCAAAAAGAACCATCTTTTCTTCTTGACAGAACAAAACTGTGCTCCCCATGCGAGGAACACGCCTTATAAATCCTCAATCAGGAAAGTTCTTGCAACTGAGTAGACAACTCTTGCATTTCGGCTGGTGCTAAATCGATCGGAGCACGTGTTACAGTGCAGGCACCAGGGATGTAAAGTCGATTTGAAATTCAACATGCGAGCAGGCGTAATACCAGGCAGATCTTCTGGGAAAAAAAAAAAAGAAGGGGGGACTTCCGGAAATTCCTATACGATTGGCACATCCTCAAGTCGCTTCTCCTCGGACTTATCCTCAGCTTTCTTAGACGTAACTTGTGCCAGATAAACTTGACATCCTTTCTCAATATACCTTTGGGTCTTCGTGCATGATATGATATTCAACTTACTTCCATTGTCGCAATTATCACCTTGGATTATCAACACCTCATTTCTATAAGGAATACGAACAACCTTCTCGTCACAAACGATCAACGCGTGGTACTTCGCCAACCAATCCATACCATGATTGACGTCAAACTTACCAACTCTACGGCATTAGATCTTATGTCGAACGGAGGACCTATAATCCCTAACGTGCAACCTCTAAGAACCATAATAGTTTCTGAAATTTTCTATCGCAAGTTCTACGGCATAACTTGTGGTCCTAAAGTTGGTTGGTAGGTAACATCAAGCAAAGCACTAAAGGATTCGACAGCAAAACTTCCTATCGGCACCCGAATCGATAAACATCAAAAAGAACAAAGGGCCCATAACAGTTATTGAGAAGAAACGTACCCGTGACAACGTTGGAATCAGGGTTTTGTTCCTCCATCCACCAATGGCGTATGCTCTCCACCGAAGTTTTCGTTACCTTAGTCTGGTTTCCAGTCTTGTTTTCCATTCTTGTTTCTTGCGGTTTTCCACTATTCTGATTCCCTCAACTTAGCGACAATACATCCAAACATACCCCTGTCTACCACACTCATAACAAATAATACCTGCTGTTTTCCAACTGAGCCCCCTCTGAGTGTTTGAGCCAACAGCACCCTACAATCCCTAGTCTGATGTCCAACTTCTTACAGTTTCACACCCAAAGTACACAACCCTTTAAGGTGTGCAGACCTGCACTTGTTGCAGTAGTAGTGGCGCCATGCATATCCCCTTCTTTCTGATGTTCCCCAGCCAATATTAAGCTCTTGGCCACATTCTTTCCACTAGTATTTTGCCTCTTGAACGGCGGTTGCTGTCCACGGTTATCCCTTAGGTTACTCTCCATCCTCCTCTTATTCTCAGCACTCCTTACAGCATAACCCTAGACCTTCTTGTCCATCAATTGGTTAGCAATGCGTATAGCATCCTGAAGTCTGGCTGGATTCGCAGCAATCACATTCCCTTGAATGTTGTCCGGTAAACCTCTAATAAACCTTTCCACTCTGTCTTCTTCATCAGGGACCATTCTAGTACACAACAAAATCAACTCCTGAAACCTTTGAGTGTAAGCAGTCAAGTCGTTTCCTTTCATGGTCAAATTCCACAATTTAGTCTCCATCTTCTGGATTTCATTCCTTGGACAATACACTTCTGTCATCAACTTCATCAGTTCAACCCAATTCATGGCATATGCAGCCTCAACACCAATGGTTCTCTTATGAGAGTTCCACCAAGTCAAAGCACTATCCTACAATGTGCATGTAGCATATTTCACTTGGTACTTCGGTGGACAATTACTGATATTGAACACAGTCTCCATTTTCTCAAACCAGCGGGTCAATCCGACAACGCCTTTAGTTCATGAGAAATTTTGTGGCTTGCACTTCAAGAAGTCTTGGAAAGGCACTGCACTAAGCCAAACCTGGCAAAACTTAGAAACCTCCATAGTTCATACCATGATTCCCATTTCTATTTCCATTTCTGTTTTCTCCATTCCCTCTATTTCCATTTCCTCCATTTCCTCCGTTTCCATTTCCTCCATTTCCATTTCCTCCGTTCTCGCCTTCTTGTTCATCCCCATTCTCATTCAGGGGTTCAAGGGTCCTTGCGGCTTCACGAACCTCCATCTCTTTAGCTACTCGGTGGGTAACTAATTCTTCAAACTCCACATGAGTCATGGATGCTCCAGATCGGGTGTTAGGCATTTTCCTGCGACATATCAACATAACACTCGATGAGATTTCTAGGTAATGCGAGATCACTAACGGTATTAAATAAAATTTACGGTTAATCACATAGAAAATACACGATCAAAATACATATTCACGGAAATTCCATAATGCATGACGCAAGAGCATAAGTAAATCAAATCATGACATCATATCATAGATAAATATCAATTTCATATCATCGAACATTAGTGATTACATCACAACGTTTCAAAATACAGAAAATACGAGTTCTAACACTACGGTTATCACTAAACGCTACTACTCAATGCTGCAATACTAATGAACATCTCTAAGGACGGTAGCCCATGTGCTTCCTAGCACACGCTTCAAGTCTACCAACTCTCACTCGGTCATAAAATCGAAATCGTCGCATCTGCCTCAACTCTCTCTGCATACATGACATGTCGCGCTAGAGTCGGTCAACTCTCTGACTCTCAACACTCACGGTGCCTCTAAGCCTCGTGTTATCCCTCTCTAACTCAGCAATCTTCTCAGTCAAAGCAATAACTGCCAACTCAACCCCAACCATCCTATGTCCCTGCTCTCTCTAAACTCCCTTAATAGCCTGTATACGATGGACTGGGATAGCCTGAGTGTGATCATGGAACCTCTGAACCAAATCTCCCAATGTCTCATATGTAGCCTGTACTGCTCCCTCCTGAGCAGGCTCAGGAATATCCTCTGGCATCACAGGATGCGTAACCCTCTCAACTCTGACCTCAACCGGGCCTCTCACACCCGTCTCTGTCTCATCTCGATCAATAGCCTCAACTATAACTCTAGCATTAATCCCTCTATCCCTAAGAGCATCTGCATAAGCAAAACACTCGTCAATTTCTGCGTGAATCTCTGGATCAGTATCCTGCTCTAAATGAGGCTCATCACTAACCCTGACCATAGCATCATCCCTTAAACTAATCTCTCTAGGATCAACCTCTATATTTGCCAGATAACGAGAATCCTTAACTCTCTTAGGCGATGGTATCAAATCAGCACGGACAGGAGATAAAGCTCCGAATACAGGTGATAATGCAGGTACATACGTCATAGGGGACCTACGTCTCTTGCGAGATGGCCCCGCAGAAGTACTCGGTAAATCTGGTGAAGAATGATCTGACAATGGGTGTCTCGAAGAAGAATCAGATGAAGCATCCGAATGAAAATCTGATGATGCCTCTGATGACGAATCTAAAGAAGAATGATTGGTAGAATGTCTCACAGAAAGATGATGAGTGGGTAACGGTCCAACCCTCTTCCTCACAGTCATCATGTGTACCTGCCCATTAAGATGGTAGCGGTATGGTCGACCATGAGGAATAGGCTGTCCAGGTGATAGAATCATAACCCGACGACGAGGTATGATAAGTGATCTCTAGGTGGAAGCGGTAATCTCAGTGAAAGGCGTACCATGGGTAGGTGATGGTGGCGTATCTGGTGTATCACCGTCTGTGGTGTCATCATCCGATGATAGAAATGGTGAGATAGCTGGTAATGGTGGTATATGATCTAATGATGGATCCTCAGATGGATCAGACTCTGAATCAGATGCAGGTGAGTAATCAGGAGAAGCTGGTGTATAGTCTGGGGATGGTGGTATAGTAGGTGCTATGATAGGTCTCTCTGTGTGGATATCACTGGTGTGTTAGTTTGAGTAGCACGTGGAGTAATCACTCGTGTGGTGTCAGGAATAGTAGTAGGGATATTACCGAACAAGATCACTTATTCTGATGAATCTGAAGAAATCAAGATAACTGAAATAGCCATAACCTGCACAAGCAAAGTTCATATAAATCATCTTTATATCAACCATGCATGATGCAAAAATATGAATGGGTGAATGGGTAACTGGATGAATGCAAAATGAATGAATGAATGAGTCATCGAGCACGTCATGATAGGATGAAATAAGAAACACTTAGAAATATTAGATATACTTAGTATTTAATACGTATATATTATTTACGTAGTACTTAGTTATGTATACGTACTATGTAAGGTCACGTAAGGCACATAATTACATAGTATCTCATACTAGTTATAGTCCAGACCTAGTTTATACTACCTGGTTCTCTATAACCTTGGCTCTTGATACCAATCTGTCACACCCCCAGACGGGGCCTGGACGGAATACGTGTCCGGAGGCGTGACTTTATTGAGCATCTCAAGTACAAAGCATAAAGAACGACCTCTAAGGGTACATTTTGAAAAATAAACACCGTTGCAAAGTTTTAAAATAATAATAAGTTTTACATCGATTAAATCTAAAAGATTCAAAGTTAAAAATGCGGAAGCTTAAATAAGTTCAACAACGGTATTTAAAGACATAGATAAATCTCTGGTAAACCGGTACAGGCAAATAGACTTCACATAAGTCAAGCAACAGCATCCATGCTAAGCACCTTAGAAAAACATGCTTAAAGCGTCAACATAAAGTTGAGTGAATTCATAGATTTAGTTCAAACGATATTATAGTGGACCACAAGATATCAAAACGTATGCGACAGTTATAACAGATGCAACTTCACATAAAAAGGTATTTACGTTGCGCTAAGCTCATGACACCGAAGCTAATTACGTTTATAGCATAGTATATTGCTAGGTTGAAACAAGCCCCCAAGGTAACTGACTAAGACTACCTTCTTAAGTTTCAACATGGTATATATCTGTTTATCGGGAGCCCTGTGGGTAGTGAGCACTACTCACCCGGATAGGGATAATTAGTCCCAATAGATCTATTTATAACACTTACGCTCCCTCGATCGGTCCTCTAGTCAAGAGATTGGCGATTCATGATAAGTGGGGCAGTAGTGGTCTAAACGCTACTTAGGCAACACGTAAATAGGGAAAATCTCATGCAAAGTACTTGTGTCCAGTTTTAAATGCAAGCAATGTTTCTCACCCTAAGTTATAAAACATTTAGTCAAAACGAGTAAAAGAGTGGGGCTATGAACTCACCTTGATCTAGTGAATTGAGGTAGTGAATAGTCTATAAATAATTCACTCGGTAACGAACGACGATATACGAAAGCAACCTATGAAATGGACGTTTGATTTAATATCGGATTAAAGAGAAATTACGGAAAATGCATAAGCGTTTACTAGTGTACTTTTGTTAATATTTATCTAGAAATTAACGGTTGTGGTCGTGTAGAAATAAAATGTTTTTGTAAGTAAATGAATAGAAATAATATATATTTTAATATTGCCTAGATATATAAACGTCTAAATAAAAATATATATCATATATATTTTTATACATATTTTATTGTTGGTTACTTAATTTAAATTCTCGTATCTTGCTTTGTCATGTATGTTTTATAGTATTGACTAAGTATGGTAATTTATAAAAATTTCGGCATGACCCGTTCGTGTTTACACGTTTTCCAAAGTCGTAGACTTTATTAAAAACCCTCTTTCAAAGCTCTTTTAATCCGCTTTTCATAATTACAAGTTCATATATCGACAAATCCGTTATTATTTGTAACGTTCGACGTCTAAAAATAATTAAACGTAAAACATCTAAATCGCACACTATTAAATAAGTTACTCACGAACGTATCCAATAAGCTGCATCGTAGCTCTTACGCTTTGGTGTTTTGCATATATGCTGGGCTTTGGCCCGTTAAGTCCGAAAATGTAGTTTTACTTACCCATTTAATCCGATAAGCAAAATATTAAGTAATAAATACGTGACCTCAAGATAAGCTATCAATAAGCTCACAATAAGTCAAGTATAATAAGCCAAACCATATAAGCTCAAAAATAATCTCATGGTGTTGGGTCTTGTATGTGGGACGTGGCTTTGAGCCCTAATAAACTATATTCGAGCTTATTCATTGAGCCGAATAAGTTTATCATTTGTCCTTTCACAAAAAAAAACTAGAAAATAAGCTAACAAAATATATGTCAAAACAAAATAAGCTAAACAATAAATCTTTCTTTGTTTTCTATTTGGGCCGAAACATATATAAGCCCTAATAAGCTCAAAATAATTAAATAAGCTTTCCAAAAGCTTGTTAAACATAAGCCGAACAAAATGAACTATAGCATATCATTTTTATTACACGAAAATAACCACGATCACAAAACTAGGATTTCCTTATATTTATTTATATGTATTTCGAAATATATACATACCCTTTTAGGGTTTATATAGTTTTTAAACCTTTGTTTTTACAAAATGAATTGTACAACTAGTATGTATGCATCATAAGAAGTATGAAAGTACAAGTTATTTGAGAATTTGAAGACTTACAAAAATTAGAAGATTTGGATGGTGAACAAAGATTAATAACAACCCAAATGTTATTTAACAAATACCCGGATGATACAAATGATCAAACCTTCAATAAATCTTCAAGTGTTTTTGATCAAAGATGAAAAATATATGGATTTGTATGTATGTTTGTGTTTTTCGTGGGTTAAGGGAACAAAGGAGAAGAGAAAAACTCAAGATGCAAGTATGTGTGTGTTATGAATGAACAAATGAATATAAGATGGATTATATAACCCAATGTTTACTTCACACACTAATAGTGTGTGTGTGTGTACCGAAAATGAGACAAGGAAGGGGAGGGGGACCAAAATGATCCTCAAATCACAAGGTTGCTAGTACTAGTCCCATTTCCATAAACCATGCAAGCTTGTCTAGGAATATTATTCAAAATTTTGGCATCCAAGAGGGTGCAAGGGGTGTTTGTTCGACGGTATAACAAGGCAAGGGGGGACCAAAATGGTCTCCAAGTTTCTAGGGAACTAGTGCTAGTTAATGAATTAATTTCTAAGCATGCATGCACAACAAAGTGTAGTTAAGTTTCCACGGATCACGTAAATAACGAAACGAGTAACGGTAACACGGAAAATTACAAAATTTTAAATATTGCTTTAAAACATAAAAACGCGGCTATTGCCAAAATACTACAACATTTGGTGTCCCGGTTCGCTCCCGGCGATGATTCTCAGATAATAATGAAATAACTTCCCGGTTAAACGGTACAGCTAACGAAACATTTAAAAATTCAAATTACTACACGGAAACGGCTAACTTATTGACCGGAAATTCTCGGGTTCTCACAATATTCATGTTTAATAGACGATTATCTAAGTTTTGTAAGAATATCTTTAGTCGTGCAAATTATGAGCAAAAATTGAAGCTTTGATCTTACTAACATATTTTTTATACTAAAAGTGAAAAAATATTATATATTTATATTTAATAGACGATTATTTAAATTTTGTAAGAATACCTTCATACTTGCAAATTATGAGTGATTATTGAGGCTTTGATCTTACAAGCGTATATTTGTATTGGAAGTGATAATATGAGATATTGATATAATTATATTTAATAGACGATTATTTAAGTTTTGTAAGAATATATATTCACACATGCAAATTATGAGTAAGGATTGAAACTTTGATCTTATTAGTGTATTTTTTGTATTAGAACTGCAAAAATATGAGATATAAATGTTTAATAGACAATTATTTAAGTTTTGTAAGAATATTTTCACTAGTTTAAATTATAAGCAAATGTTCGATCTTATTAGCGTATTTTTTATACTAGAAGTGCAGAAATATGAGATATTCATGTTTAATATACGATTAATTAATTTTTGTAAGAATATCTTAACTCATGCAAATTATGAGCAAATATTGAAGCTTTGATTTTACTAACGTATTTTCTATATTAGAAGTGCAAAAATATGAGATATTCATGTTTAATATACGATTATTTATGTTTTGTAAGAATATCTTCACACGTGCAAATTATGAGTGATGATTATGGCTTTGATCTTCCTAGCGTATTTTTTATATTAGAAGTGCAAAAATATGAGATATTGATATCTAATAAACGATTATTCAAGTTTTGTAAGAATATATTCACACGTGAAAATTATGAGTAAGGATTAAAACTTTGATCTTACTAGTGTATTTTTTATATACATATATTTTTTTAACAACAATATTTTTTATATTTGAAGTGCAAAAATAAGAGATACAGATGTTTAATAGACAATTATTTAAGTTTTGTAAGAATATCTTCACTCGTGCAAATTATAAGCAAATGTTGAAGCTTTGATCTTACTAGCTTATTTTTTATATTTGAAGTGCAAAAATATGAGATATTCAAGTTTAATATATGATTATTTAAGTATTGTAAGAATATCTTCACTCATGTAAATTATGCGCAAATATTGAAGCTTTGATCTTACTAGAGTATTTATATAGTATAAATGCAAAAATACGATATATTGATGTTTAACACACAATTATTTAAGTTTTTGTAAGAATAGCTTTACGCGTGCAAATTATGAACAAAGACTGAAGTTTTGATCTTACTAGCATATTTATATTCTAGAAGTGCAAAAATAGGGATATTGATATCTAATAGACGATTATTTAATTTTGTAAGAATATATATTCACAACCGCAAATTTTTTTGGGTAAAGGGTTACCCCGGTAAAGTATATTAAAACCGAAAAAAGTTAAGAACAAATGGAATGTGGCTGAAGTACCACATTAACCTCAAGCTAAAAAGCTTGATAAACACCTAAAACTAGAGCTTATGACATGCCATAAACTCTTACAACTCTAGAAACAACTAATTGCAACTAGAACACATAACACAACTAAACAAGCTAACCAACAGCAGCCGTGAAAGATGAACTTCCACCAGCTTTTGTGTTTTGAATTAAGTTAGCCGATTCATCATACACATTTTCCACTTCTTCTTCATCTTCTTCTTCTTCTTCTTCATTTAAGGCAGAAAAAGAATTAGACATGGAGAGATTATCTTTCTTAGATGAATTATCAGTCGTCTTCAATATAGGTGTCGATTGAGATGTATAACCCACATAAGTAGTTCCCTTCATTGGTGCACTTGTAGTCGCTTTAGGCTCATATCTAACATTATGTTTAACCGAATGACCAGTAAACTGACCGCCATTAGTAGACTTGGACTTACCTTTCCTCTTCTTCTTTTTACCCACCGTTTGGAAACCATCATTAGTCTTCTCAGCATTAGGGGTAACAACATTAGAAGTAGCAACAATAGGAGGACTCGCCACTTTTTTAGGGCAATAGTCATGAACATGACCAAAAATCTTACATGTATCACATCTGGGCGGCCTCCATTCATACTCAACACGGATAGTTTCTTTGGTAAAATCATCCTCAGAAAGAGATGGAATACCAATAGTAACAACATCCACAAGATCAGCCTCTGAATTTACCTCAATTAAGCACCGAGCAAAACTACTCCTACCCCACGAATCATTACACATGGAGCTTGTGTATGAATCAAGCATAACAAGTTTACCAATGAACGTAGCAATTAGACTAATACCATCCTCTTCAAAAACTTGAATAGGAACATCATGCAATTTAACCCATATCGGAATACGAGTCAATTCTTCTTTGAGCAATCTAGTATCCATTGACCATTTCTTGAGAATGATTGGAGATTTACGAATCAACCAAGGACCACCCTCCAGAACAGCCTCCAGCCCGGGAATCAAATTTAAAGAAAAAGAAGCCTTTGGAATTCATCATAATCCTTTTCAGCCCATGTTTCGCCCAGTTATTCCTAGCATAATATTCAACAACCGGAAACGCCATTCTCTTTCCAATAAAGTAGCCATATAGAGTGTGTTCAAAGCGAGTACTAACCTTTTCAACAACTTTACGAGGAATAAAGATGTTAACACCATCAAATACGGGATCAGCCACCAAGGTACGAAAGTTGGAATTAACATTTAGTTGATCCTTTGCACTTCCACCAGCAACTCCAGCATATGATGTTGACTTATTGATGTCCACAGACTGAATGATAGGGTCACTAGGTATTGTGGATTCATCAACATTAAGATTAATTGAATCATCAGCATACGAAACCTTACAAGGGATAACATCAGCATTATTACGATCAACCTTAATTGAATTACATATAGAACCTAATGCTTCCAAGGTTTCCATACGATCTTCATTAATCAACTCAGATAATAACTCATCATGTTTACCAGCATCAATATCATTAATTAACTTTTGCAAGTCACCCACAGTAGTTAATGGAACTCCAAAAGTGGCAGCAACATCAATACTATACAGTTCTCGGGGCACGTTAATAATAGTAGACGGAGAAACCAAAAGAGAAGATGTACTCACCTTTGGACTACTTCTAAGCTGCATACCAACCCTAGCAGCATCATCTCCAAACGTAGTACCCTTATCACTTGTATTCGACATTCTTGACTGCAACAAGCAAAACGAAACCTAAAAAACCCTAAACAAAGAAAACTAAAAGATCAACACAGCAGCTATGAGATCCACGTCTATCTCATCACGAAAAACCTTTGAGGGAAGGCAATAATATAAATACATGAATGACTATCTGACTTCCATAATGAAAGTCGATAAGAATTAATGAAAGATCCCTAAAGAACGAAAAAACACCAAACCCTAAATGAGAGATCGCACCCTAAATCTTTAGAGAAACATCAATCAAATAAGAAACTTGTTAAATCATTATAATCATAAGATTAACATATTAAACAAGAGTATTATATGATATTCGGATCAAGAAAGAAGAAGATTATGCGATCAGAATTGATGGAATAGAGGGAGCCGTTTTTTCGCCCATAGAAGAGAGAATTTTAGGTTTTTTTATGGTCTCTCACAACCGCAAATTATGAGCAAGGATTGAAGATTTGATCTTACTAGTGTGTTTTTTATATCAGAATTGAAAAATATGAGATTTTGATGTTTAATTGACAATTATTTAAGTTTTGTAAGAATAGCTTCACTTGTAAAAAATTATAAGCAAATATTGAAGTTTTGATCTTATTATTGTATATTTTATACTAAAATTGTAAAAATATGAGATATTTTTGTTTAATAAACGATTATTTAAGTTTTGTAAGAATATCTTCACTCGTGCAAATTATGAGCAAAAATTAAAACTTTGATCTTACTAGCGTATTTTTTATATTAGAAATGCAAAACATTATATATTCATGTTGAACAAACGATTATTTAAATTTTGTAAGAATATCTTCACACGTGCAAATTATGAGCGGTGATTGAGGCTTTGATCTTACAAGTGTATATTTTTATTACAAGTGAAAAAATATGAGATATTGATATCTTATATACTATTATATAAGTTTTGTAAGAATATATTCACACATGCAAATTATGAACAAGGATTGAAGATTTGCTCTTACTAGTGTATTTTTTATATTAGAAGTGCAAAAATAGAAGATAATGATGATTAGTAGATAATTATTTAAGTTTTGTAACAATATCTTCACTCGTGCAAATTATAAGCAAATATTGAAGCTTTGATTTTATTAGTGTATTTTTTATACTAAAAGTGCAAGAATATGAGATATTCATATTTAATAGACAATTATTTAAGTTTTGTAAGAATATCTTTACGCGTGCAAATTATTAGCAAAGACTGATGTTTTGATCTTACTAGCGTATTTATATGCTAGAAGTGCAAAAATCAGGGATATTGATATTTAATAGATGATTATTTAAGTTTTGTAAAAATATATTCACACGCGCAAATTATAAGCAAGGATTGAAGATTTGATCTTACTAGTGTATTTTTTATATTAGAAGTGGAAAAATAAGAGATGATGATGTTTAATAAATAATTATTTAAGTTTTGTAAGGATATTTTCACTCGTGTAAATTATAAGCAAATATTGAAGCTTTGACCTTTCTAGTGTATATTTTATACTAAAGTGCAAAAATATGAGATATTCATATGAGATATTCATATTTAATAGACGATTATTTAAGTTTTGTAAGAATATCTTCACTCATGCAAATTATGGGCAAATATTAAATTTTTGATCTCACTAGAGTATTTTTATACTATAAGTGCAAAATGTGAGATATTAATGTTTAATACACGATTATTTAAGTTTTTGTAAGAATATTTTTACGCGTGCAAATTATGAGCGAAGACTGAAGTTTTGATCTTACTAGCGTATTTATATGCTTGAAGTGCAAAAATAGGGGATATTGATATCTAATATACTATTATTTAAGTTTTGTAAAAATATATTCACATGTGCAAATTATGAGTAAGGATTGAAGATTTGATCTTACTAGTGTAATTTTTATATTAGAAGTGTAAAAATAGTAGATATTGATGTTTAATAAACAATTATATAAGTTTTGTAAGAATATATTCACTCGTGCAAATTATAAGCAAATATTGAAGCTTTGATCTTACTAGTGTATATTTTATACTAAAAGTGCAAAAATATGAGATATTCATGTTTAATAGACGATTAGTTATGTTTTGTAAGAATATCTTCACTCGTGCAAATTATGAGCAAAAATTGAAACTTTGATCTTACTAGCGTATTTTTTATACTAGAAGTGCTAAAATATTAGATATTCATGTTTAATAGACGATTATTTAAATTTGTAAGAATATCTTCACACATGCAAATTATGAGCGATGATTAAGGCTTTGATCTTACAAGCACAAATTTTTATTAGAAGTGCAAAAATATGAGATATTGATATCTAATAGAAGATTATTTAAGTTTTGTAAGAATATATTCACACGTGCAAATTATGAGTAAGGATTGAAACTTTGATCTTACTAGTGTATTTTTTATATTAGAATTGCAAAAATAGGAGATATAGATGTTTAATAGATAATTATTTAAGTTTTGTAAGAATAACTGCACTCGGGCAAATTATAAGCAAATGTTGAAGCTTTGATCTTACTAGTTATTTTTTTATACTAGAAGTGGAAAAATATGAGATATTGATATCTAATAGACGGGTATTTAAGTTTTGTAAGAATATCTTCACACGTGCAAATTAAGAGCGATGATTGAGGCTTTGATCTCATAAGCGTATATTTTAATTAGAAGTGAAAAAATATGAGATATTGATATCTAATAGATGATTATTTATGTGTTGTAAGAATATATATTCATCATGCAAATTATGAGTAAGGATTGAAGCTTTGATCTTACTAGTGTATTTTTATATTAAAAGTGCAAAAATAGGTGATATAGATGTTTAATAGACAATTATATAATTTTTGTAAGAATATCTTCACTCGTGCAAATTATAAGCAAATGTTGAAGCTTTGATCTCACAAGCGTATTTTCTATACTAGAAGTGCAACAATATGAGATATTCGTGTTTAATAGACGATTATTTAAGTTTTTTAAGAATATATTCCACTACTACAAAAAAAAGCATCAAGACCCCTACATGGAGACCCTTTTATAAAAAGACAGGTGTGGTAAAACTTTTCCACCCAGAAAAATAATATTTAGGCCGGTTTTTATAATTCAAACCGGTCTCTATTAGTAAAATAAATCAAGACCGGGTTATAAGTTAAAGACCTGTCTATAAAAAAGAGTATCCAGACCCGTTGGTAACTTCAAAACACGTCCAAATCAGTTTGAACAAAAAATACCGTTTTCTATACCAACACCGGTCTATCATCTTTCTGTGGCGGGACTTGAAAATTTTGTATTTCTATCTTAAAATTTCATTCCCACTCTACCGACCCAAACAAAAATTTTCATCTCAAAAAAACCATAACCCCCTTCTCCAATCTCCATATCTTCTGTCACCAAACCATCTTCACAATCATCACTATTATCAAGCTACAAAATCTTACCGTGGCCACCATCACCCTCCATCTTCCTCTGAACCCTAACCCCCATCTTCACAGCTGCTGCTGCCGCTCCACCTCACCATCTCATCTCGTCATCTTTCTGGATAACACACACATATTTAGCACCCTTCTTTTCGGAAAACACCAGGTACCTTTATATGTATTGATTTCGAGTTTATATATAATTTTAGTTATTTTTATTTTTCTTTGCTTATTAAAAAGGAGGGTTATTTGACTAAGGGCTGGATGAAGAATTAATGTAAAAATTGTTAACAAAATGAAGGTAATTTTCATCAGATTAATCAAACAAATGGTATTTATCATACAGATATCAAAACTAAATGAAGTAGTTTATAGATATTTGTTTTCATGTAATCTGCAAGGTGGCTGAAGGACTAACAATTAAGGGAATATTAGACAACTGGTTCAAAATAAAACCAGTGATATTGGAAGCATGAAGTGAAAATAGAGATGAGCTTGTAGATCTTTATGAAAAGGTTAGGGATGAATGGATAGAGAAGGACTTAGCTACCTGGGTTGGAGACAAACACGTGATTAATAACTAGAAAATTGGGCCGGGCGGGGACGGATTGTGTAAGTCCATAAGATGTCACAACGAGTACTCTTTTCACGGGTCGACCTAGAACACATTTTGTCAACAATCTTTGAACTTTCTGTTATATAGTTAGTGTTGCAAAATGAGTACAGAAACTGTGTTATTTCACTTCACATCTGAACTTTTTCTTTAAGAAAATGAAGTAGGGGGTTTTATGCATTAAAGGTGCACTTTGGACGACCTTCGACCCACCTTACCTAGCATTAACATGTGGCAAGATGAGCCAGTCATACAGGTTGTGTAATGGGTCTAAAGCAAAAGGGGTTTGGGTTTAAATTGTTTGATTTCTATCAAGGGTGATAATTGGCTGGCTTGACCCCAAGTTTTCGCCATTTGTTGTTATTTATCTTTAATATATAACTCAACCTGTAATTATGATCACACTTTCATCTGTTTATTACATTCTAATCAAGAGATGGAAGAAAATTTTTAGGAGGTTTGTATACATAAAGGTTGAGTTGGGCGGACTTAAAACTTTTGAAATTATTCCACTTTTCAGATAGTTTTTGGGTTTGATCATTTTTGTTTTTGACCTTTGCGAAGTAAATGAAGCAAAAATTGTCATAGCTATTTCAATAGTCTTCTTATTAGTATAGGGATTGCACAGTCGGTGCTTGCGCTTTATTTTGGCACTAATATAAGTTGGTGGATCCTTGGCAGACCATAAATTCCTATTCCTTGGAGCTGGAGATGTATGACATACCACATTTTTTACAATCCCTCTGCTTCTTGATTTGTTGCATTCCTTTTTTCTCCCATTTTGTGTCTCAATATTAGCTCTTATGCAGGCTGGCACAGACATTGCTGAACTCATGGCTCTCAAGATAT
The DNA here is from genome assembly GCA_026074375.1 of Tanacetum coccineum. Lineage (NCBI taxonomy): Eukaryota > Viridiplantae > Streptophyta > Magnoliopsida > Asterales > Asteraceae > Tanacetum > Tanacetum coccineum. Next base: position 82,785 of record BQNB010002104.1, read on the forward strand.
CAAATTAAACAGGTTAGGAGTCATCTCTTTTCTAACTCCCGCAAAACACACATTGACGATAACAAAGAAGAAGAAAGATTAATAATTGATTCCACTTCAATGTTATGTTTTACAACATATAGAAGTAAAAATTTATTCTAGCACACTAAAGTTCAATATGCAAATTATGAACAAGGATTGAAGATTTGCTCTTACTAGTGTATTTTTTATATTAGAAGTGCAAAAATAGAAGATAATGATGATTAGTAGATAATTATTTAAGTTTTGTAACAATATCTTCACTCGTGCAAATTATAAGCAAATATTGAAGCTTTGATTTTATTAGTGTATTTTTTATACTAAAAGTGCAAGAATATGAGATATTCATATTTAATAGACGATTATTTAAGTTTTGTAAAAATATATTCACACGCGCAAATTATAAGCAAGGATTGAAGATTTGATCTTACTAGTGTATTTTTTATATTAGAAGTGGAAAAATAAGAGATGATGATGTTTAATAAATAATTATTTAAGTTTTGTAAGGATATTTTCACTCGTGTAAATTATAAGCAAATATTGAAGCTTTGACCTTTCTAGTGTATATTTTATACTAAAGTGCAAAAATATGAGATATTCATATGAGATATTCATATTTAATAGACGATTATTTAAGTTTTGTAAGAATATCTTCACTCATGCAAATTATGGGCAAATATTAAATTTTTGATCTCACTAGAGTATTTTTATACTATAAGTGCAAAATGTGAGATATTAATGTTTAATACACGATTATTTAAGTTTTTGTAAGAATATTTTTACGCGTGCAAATTATGAGTAAGGATTGAAGATTTGATCTTACTAGTGTAATTTTTATATTAGAAGTGTAAAAATAGTAGATATTGATGTTTAATAAACAATTATATAAGTTTTGTAAGAATATATTCACTCGTGCAAATTATAAGCAAATATTGAAGCTTTGATCTTACTAGTGTATATTTTATACTAAAAGTGCAAAAATATGAGATATTCATGTTTAATAGACGATTAGTTATGTTTTGAAAGAATATCTTCACTCGTGCAAATTATGAGCAAAAATTGAAACTTTGATCTTACTGGCGTATTTTTTATACTAGAAGTGCTAAAATATTAGATATTCATGTTTAATAGACGATTATTTAAATTTTGTAAGAATATCTTCACACATGGAAATTATGAGCGATATCATTAAGGCTTTGATCTTACAAGCACATATTTTTATTAGAATTGCAAAAATATGAGATATTGATATTTAATAGAAGATTATTTAAGTTTTGTAAGAATATATTCACACGTGCAAATTATGAGTAAGGATTGAAACTTTGATCTTACAAGTGTATTTTTTATATTAGAAGTGCAAAAATATAAGATATTCATGTTTAATAGACGATTATTTAAGTTTTGTAAGAATATCTTCTCTCGTTCAAATTATAAGCAAATGTTAAAGCTTTGATCTTACAAGCGTATATTTTTATTAGAAGTGCAAAAATATGAGATATTGATATCTAATAGACGGGTATTTAAGTTTTGTAAGAATATCTTCACACGTGCAAATTAAGAGCGATGATTGAGGCTTTGATCTCATAAGTGTATATTTTTATTAGAATTGCAAAAATATGAGATATTGATATTTAATAGAAGATTATTTAAGTTTTGTAAGAATATATTCACACGTGCAAATTATGAGTAAGGATTGAAACTTTGATCTTACAAGTGTATTTTTTATATTAGAAGTGCAAAAATAGGAGATATAGACGTTTAATAGATAATTATTTAAGTTTTGTAAGAATATCTGCACTCGGGCAAATTATAAGCAAATGTTGAAGCTTTGATCTTACTAGTTATTTTTTATACTAGAAGTGCAAAAATATAAGATATTCATGTTTAATAGACGATTATTTAAGTTTTGTAAGAATATCTTCTCTCGTTCAAATTATAAGCAAATGTTAAAGCTTTGATCTTACAAGCGTATATTTTTATTAGAAGTGCAAAAATATGAGATATTGATATCTAATAGACGGGTATTTAAGTTTTGTAAGAATATCTTCACACGTGCAAATTAAGAGCGATGATTGAGGCTTTGATCTCATAAGCGTATATTTTAATTAGAAGTGAAAAAATATAAGATATTGATATCTAATAGATGATTATTTATGTGTTGTAAGAATATATATTCATCATGCAAATTATGAGTAAGGATTGAAGCTTTGATCTTACTAGTGTATTTTTATATTAAAGGTGCAAAAATAGGTGATATAAATGTTTAATAGACGATTATTTAAGTTTTTTAAGAATATATTCACTTGTGCAAATAGAGCAAAAATTGAAGCTTTGATCTTCTAGCGTATTTTTTTTATACTAGAAGTGCAAAAGTAGGGGATATTGATGTTTAATAGAAGATTATTGAAGTTTTATAAAAATATCTTCACGCGTGTAAATTATTAGCAAGGTTTAAGGCTTTGATCTTACTAACGGTTTTTTTATACTTGAGGTACAAAAATAGGATATATTGATCTTTAATAGACGATTATTTAAGTTTTTTAAGAATATATTCACATGTACAAATTATGAGTAAGGATTGAAACTTTGATCTTACTAGCGTCTTTTTTATATTAGAATTGAAAAAATAGAAGATATTGATGTTTAATAAAAAATTATTTAAGTTTTGTATCATGCAAATTATAAGCAAATATTGAAGGTTTGATCTTACTAGTATATTTTATACCAAAAATGCAAGAATATGAGAAATTCATGTTTAATAGGCGATTATTTAAGTTTTGTAATAATATCTTCCCTCGTGCAAATTCTGAGCAAAAATTGAAGCTTTCATATTACTAGTGTATTTTTTTATACTAGAAGTGCAAAAATATTAGATATTCATGTTCAATAGACGATTATATAAATTTTGTAAGAATATATTCACACGTGCAAATTATAAGCGATGATAGAGGCTTTGATCTTATAAGCGTATATTTTTATTAGAAGTGAAAAAATATGAGATATTAATATCTAATAGATGATTATTTATGTTTTTTAAGAATATATATTCACACGTGCAAATTATGAGTACGGATTGATACTTTGATCTTACTACAATTATTTATGTTTTGTAAGAATATCTTCACTCGTGCAAATTATGAGCAAAAAATAAAACTTTGATCTTACTAGCGTATTTTTTATACAAGAAATGCAAAACATTATATATTCATGTTGAACAAATAATTATTTAAATTTTGTAAGAATATCTTCACACGTGCAAATTATGAGCGGTGATTGAGGCTTTGATCTTACAAGTGTATATTTTTATTACAAGTGAAAAAATATGATATATTGATATCTTATATACTATTATTTAAGTTTTGTAAGAATATATTCACACATGCAAATTATGAACAAGGATTGAAGATTTGCTCTTACTAGTGTATTTTTTATATTAGAAGTGCAAAAATAGAAGATAATGATGATTAACTGATAATTATTTAAGTTTTGTAACAATATCTTCACTCGTGCAAATTATAAGCCATGGTTGTTAGGATCCCGATCCTGATCTTAGGATCTTATGATTCTACGATACTGCAAAGCAAAAACGATCCACATCCTACATAGGATCTTTGCATTCTTAAGATCTTATAGGATCCCGATCCTGACCATAGGATCTTAAGATCTACTTCGATCCGATCTTACTTTTCTCGAACCACAAACAAAGAAACAACAAATTTATGGGTTTTGTTTTGTATTGTAGAATTTAACAAATAACATGTTAATCTTCTAAAACATTTCATAATCATAATTTTGGACAACATTTCTTTGAAACATTCATATAATTTTGCGTTTCTGATATATAATAATTTGTAAATTTGTATAATATTACAAATACTATTAAGACATGACATTATAGTAGGATCTTACAATCCCGATCCGACTTTACGATCTCGATCTTGCAAAGACGAAAACGATCTTAAGTAGGATCCCGATCTTGAAAACCTTAATATAAGCAAATATTGAAGCTTTGATTTTATTAGTGTATTTTTTATACTAAAAGTGCAAGAATATGAGATATTCATATTTAATAGACGATTATTTAAGTTTTGTAAAAATATCTTTACGCGTGCAAATTATTAGCAAAAACTGATGTTTTGATCTTACTAGCGTAATTATATGCTAGAAGTGCAAAAATTAGGGATATTGATATTTAATAGACGATTATTTAAGTTTTGTAAAAATATATTCACACGCGAAATTTATGAGCAAGGATTGAAGATTTGATCTTACTAGTGTATTTTTTATATTAGAAGTGGAAAAATAGGAGATGATGATGTTTAATAAACAATTATTTAAGTTTTGTAAGGATATTTTCACTCGTGCAAATTATAAGCAAATATTGAAGCTTTGACCTTTCTAGTGTATATTTTATACTAAAATGCAAAAATATGAGATATTCATATTTAATAGACGATTATTTAAGTTTTGTAAGAATATCTTCACTCATGCGAATTATGAGCAAATATTAAATTTTTGATCTTACTAGAGTATTTTTGTACTATAAGTGCAAAATGTGAGATATTAATGTTTAATACACGATTATATAAGTTTTTGTAAGAATATTTTTATGCGTGCAAATTATGAGCGAAGACTAAAATTTTGGTCTTACTAGCGTATTTATACGCTTGAAGTGCAAAAATAGGGGATATTGATATCTAATATACTATTATTTAAGTTTGGTAAAAATATATTCACATGTGTAAATTATGAGTAAGGATTGAAGATTTAATCTTACTAGTGTAATTTTTATATTAGAAGTGTAAAAATAGGAGATATTGATGTTTAATAAACAATTATATAAGTTTTGTAAGAATATATTCACTCGTGCAAATTATAAGCAAATATTGAAGCTTTGATCTTACTAGTGAATATTTTATACTAAAAGTGCAAAAATATGAGATATTCATGTTTAATAGATGATTAGTTATGTTTTGTAAGAATATCTTCACTCATGCAAATTATGAGCAAAAAATTGAAACTTTGATCTTACTAGCGTATTTTTTATAATAGAAGTGCTAAAATATTAGATATTCATGTTTAATAGACAATTATTTAAATTTGTAAGAATATCTTCACACGTACAAATTATGAGTAAGGATTGAAGCTTTGATCTTACTAGTGTATTTTTATATTAAAGGTGCAAAAATAGGTGATATAAATGTTTAATAGACAATTATATAATTTTTGTAAGAATATCTTCACTCGTGCAAATTATAAGCAAATGTTGAAGCTTTGATCTCACAAGCGTATTTTCTATACTAGAAGTGCAACAATATGAGATATTCATGTTTAATAGACGATTATTTAAGTTTTTTAAGAATATATTCACTTGTGCAAACAGAGCAAAAATTGAAGCTTTGATCTTCTAGCGTATTTTTTTTATACTAGAAGTGCAAAAGTAGGGGATATTGATGTTTAATAGAAGATTATTGAAGTTTTATAAAAATATCTTCACGCGTGTAAATTATTAGCAAGGTTTAAGGCTTTGATCTTACTAACGGTTTTTTTATACTTGAGGTACAAAAATAGGATATATTGATCTTTAATAGACGATTATTTAAGTTTTTTAAGAATATATTCACATGTACAAATTATGAGTAAGGATTGAAACTTTGATCTTACTAGCGTATTTTTTATATTAGAAGTGAAAAAATAGGAGATATTGATGTTTAATAGAAAATTATTAAATTTTGTAATAATATCTTCACTCATGCAAATTATAAGCAAATATTGAAGGTTTGATCTTACTAGTGTATTTTATACAAAAAATGCAAGAATATGAGATATTCATGTTTAATAGGCGATTATTTAAGTTTTGTAATAATATCTTCCCTCGTGCAAATTCTGAGCGAAAATTGAAGCTTTCATATTACTAGTGTATTTTTATACTAGAAGTGCAAAAATATTAGATATTCATGTTCAATAGACGATTATATAAATTTTATAAGAATATATTCACACGTGCAAATTATAAGCGATGATAGAGGCTTTGATCTTATAAGCGTATATTTTTATTAGAAGTGAAAAATATGAGATATTAATATCTAATAGATGATTATTTATGTTTTTTAAGAATATATATTCACACGTGCAAATTATGAGTACGGATTGATACTTTGATCTTACTAGTGTATTTTTATCTTAAAAGTGCAAAACTAGAAGATATAGATGTTTAATAGATAATTATTTAAGTTTTGTAAGAATATCCTCACTCGTGCAAATTATAAGCAAATGTTGAAACTTTAATTTTACAATCGTATTTTTTATACTAGAAGTGCAAAAATATTAGATATTCATGTTTAATAGACAATTATTTAAATTCTGAAAGAATATCTTCACATGTGCAAATTATGAGCGATGCTTGAGTCTTTGATCTTACAAGCTTATAATTTTATTAGAAGTGCAAAAATATGAGATATTGAAATCTAGTAGACGATTATTTAAGTTTGGTAAGAATCTATTCACACGTGCATATTATGAGCAAGGATTGAATATTTGATCTTACTAGTGTATTTTTTATATTAGTGTATTTTTTATATTAGAAGTGTAAAAATTCGAGATATTGATGTTTAATTGAAAATTATTTAAGTTTTGTAATAATATCTTCATTCGTACTAATCATAAGCCAATATTGAAACCTTGATTTTACTAGTGTATATTTTATACCAAAAGTGCAAGAATATGAGATATTTATGTTTAATATACAATTATTTAAATTTTGAAAGAATATCTTCACTCATGCAAATTATGAGCAATGATTGAGGCTTTGATTTTACAAGCGTAGATTTTTATTAGAAGTTCAAAAATACAAGATATTGATATCTAGTAGACGATTATTTAAGTTTTGTAAGAATATATTCACACATGCAAATTATGAGCAAGGATTGAATATTTGATCTTACTAGTGTATTTTGTTAATTTAAGTTGTCTAAAATATCTTCACGTGCGCAAATTATGAGCAATGATAGAAGCTTTGATCTTAATAGTGTATTTTTAATACTAGAAGTGCACAAATATGAGATATTGATATTTAATAGACGATTATTTTCTTTTTGTAAGAATATATATTCAAGCGTGAATATTATGAGCAAGGATTTAAGCATTACTCTTACTAGCGTATTTATATACTAGAAGAGTAAAAATACGAGATATTGATTTTTATTGACGATTATTTAAGTTTTGTAATAATATTCTCACTAGTGCAAATTAAGAACACAGATTGAAGATTTGATCATAGTAGTGTATTTTTTATACTAGATGTGCAAAAATAGGAGATATTGATGTTTGATAAATGTCCCATGTATTTACTGGTGAAGAAAGTTTGTTCACACGCGAAGAAAAATTATATGCTTATATATAAATGTAAGTGTATATATCAGTGTATTTAAAAAAAGTGTATATATTAGTGTTTTTTTTTGGTAAAGGGGACTTACCCCGGTAAAATAATATTGGTGTTTATTCACACGCGTAGAAAAAAAAGTATATGATTATGTTTAAATGTACGTGTATATATTAGTGTTTATTAACACGCGAAATAAAAAGTTTGTTCATGTTCGTTCAATTAATAAATAAACAATCATAAACAAAATTTTAACCGAACGGTTCATAAAAGATTTACCGAACGTCCGGTTCATTTACAACCCTACTCCCATTTGGTATCTGAAAATTGTGCAGCAAATAATAATTTTAACTCATAGATCCTTTAGACGTTTTATTTTGAATCCATATAGATAGGAATGTTTGTATATTACTAGTATCTATGACATGCCATTGAACACCACATTGTTCCTCTCGATATACAATCGAGGTAGACAACACATAAAGACTTCACACCTGTATCTTTACTAGTGAAGAAAATAGAAAAAAATATGCTCAATATCGACTAAACCAAATTCAATTTTTTCATGTTAAACCCAAACAATCACTAATTTAGTATACAAAAACCAAATTTACTTTTATCTACCATCCATAAGGAGGGATTAACTATTATGAAGGGTATTTATTTGGCGGATGGTGTGGGATGGGTGGAATAGAGAGTGTGTGCAAGATGAACCTTCTTGGTCCACCCAACACACCATCAAGGAGGTTTGGTTGGTTCTTATGAGGGTGTGTGTTCCTTTCACAATGATGCCTTTCCCTCTTTTCTTTTATCTACCTTCCAGTGGGGTGTAGTTGCTAGTTGGTACTTGGAGATAATGAGAAAGAAATGTAGCTGTTTGAGGTAGAGCCCCTCATAAGTGTGAATGGGGCTATATACTTCTTAGTGATGCCAGCTCAGATTGATTGACATTCATTGTGGGTGCTGGTTGAATGTTTTGTATTTGATTTGAGTTTTGGAAATGTAGCCAAGAGTATATGGTATTATAACACCTCGTATTTTAGGTCATTGTATGACATTATGAAATTCACAATTTATTTTTAGGGTTTTACGCGTTTGCTCTTAAACCGTAAACGTTAAGCTAAATCGCGTAAACTGAAAATGATCATACAATGTAAACGGGCATTAAACGATTAAATGTTTGCATCAAGAAAGTGTTATATGATTATTATGAGGATAATTAATAACTTTGTTCATCTTATTTTTATCAGTTACGTAAATTGCTTACGTTTCATAATAAAATACGTTTAGGCATACCCGGAAGTTCTAAAACCTAACTACGCCTAAACGAATACCCACGATTATACCCAATACTCAAAATAACAAATATAACATCACATATATACACATAATGCCGAAAATTTGAGGATGAGAACAAGAGTCATCACTTATAAAGAATATCTAGATATTTAAAGGAAAGTACTCTTACACCTTTTACCAACTTGTCATGTTAACTTAACCTAGGGTTAGAAAGTAACCATGGTTAGGTTAGCAAGATATTTATACTATAAATAGGCATGCATGCATGAGTAATCTTTACCTAAACTCTTTATACACGCAAAATTATTTCTTTCCCTCTTTTACACTCTCAAAACCCACGACACATATATGCCACCAAACCAAATCCACACTTTGATTTTCTAAGATTATACAACCCTATACACATCAATCTTAAGGTATTCTAAGGTGTTTGCAAGCTTTGGTTCATCATTTGCAAGGATTAAGAAGAAAAAGTAAAGATTAGGGTTTTGGAAACCTAATCTAGGGTTATAAGCTTGAAAGCTTGGTTTTGAATCTAAACACGGGTTTAGAACTTATTTCTCATCTCTTACATCATTACTAAGGTTTTCCTAATTCCTTTATACTTTTATTTCTTATGATTTTATGTGTTACATGTTAAATATAGCCATAATCACCACTAATGACTTTCTAATATGTAAAATGAGTTATTATTTATGATTATGATTATATGCACTTATTCTTATGTCATATGGTCCTATATATCATGGAAAAGTAAAAATAAAAGTATGTTAACCTATGGATTAAGTATAAACATGTTTAGGTTAAATTAGGGTTTTATAAGTTTTCTTAATCTTCACATATGAAAATAATGAAAGTAAAAGGGTTGAACTTGTTACTATGAATTTACAAGGACTAGGGATGATATTGGACTTTATTATAAGTACCACAAGTGTCAAATGTGTTTTTAAGAGTTTTTATAGTAAACTACTAAGTTAATAATACATAAAAACAAGGTTTTTATAAAGTTAAACATATAAATACTTATGGGCTGTGGTAATTCGAATTTGGACAGTAGGTTTTGATATAATATAATAATAATACGTCTCGTGACGATTCCGAAATGATAAGAAACTCGAAAAACCGATCTATAACGAAAAAGATACGTTAAAAACGAGTTTACGACTATAAATACTTTTATAAAACTATTTTTATAAAAGTTACTATTCATTACAGCAACTTTCATTTTACCGAGATCGCATCAACCGAGGAGCAGGACACCACAAATAATAAGTTACTAATAACATTGTTCCAAACAATAAGGATTTGATAAGAAATATTAACTATTATGCCAAACACTCTGAATTATACTCCAATAAAACAAAAAGGCTCAATATAAGCTTGTGTAGACCACCCGAGCTCCAAGTATCTAATAACATATGTATTATTTTTGTAAAAGGTAATGAATTTCGTTCACATATGAAATACCATTCATGATAGCAACAACAATGTTCGGTCAAATCAAAGTACCATTTCTTGTCGCCACATGTCTTGTCCCAGCCAAACGAGATATAAAAACAACTTTGGGTCCATTGATTATTCTATCAACATTCAAACCGGCCATCAAACCAACGTCCATGATATCTTGCCTTTGGGCATAACTGAACTACGATGCTAAACACATTTCGTGACAACCGTTTTTACATGAAAATGCAACAAGAGAAACCTGATTTACCTCAAGGAACACCTCAAGACTTCCAAAAAATGCCAGAATTGTCACTCTAATAAAATCCCACCTGCATAAGGCATCAAACATAGATTAAGTTACCAAAAGACATCAGTCGACAATTAAAATAATTTGAAACTTAGAACTAATGAAAGATTTGAGGCTACTCTACTGATATTTGACCCAATTCTCAAAAAAATATAACAAGACCTGCGTATTATTTTGAAATGACAACTTTGCAAAAGAAAGCTAGCATTGAATACATAAAATCAGAAACCAAACTAAAAGATGTTAACTTTGCATATATCAGAAGGATCCCAAGGTAACAATAACATAAAATAACAAAAAATCGCAAACTAACATTAGTCGACACAGTCCCTAACTAAGTTGCGTTCAAATAGCCAAAATATTACAGCTAGCGTTATTTACCCCCCGTATATATGAACAAAGAGATGATCAAGATCAGTAAACTGATAAGTAATAAATGATTATTTAAGTTTTGTAGTTCATGAGTGAAAATTATTTAAATTCTAGGAAAGTGCATGTCCACTATGAGTTCAACTTGAATACAGAAGTGGGTATTTGTTTCCACAAAATTATGCTATTATAACATTAACTTCTGTAATCATGTTTAACACTCAACAATACTAGTTTTGACCTATTACCTGACCTAACTATTTTGCAACCTAGCATCTAAAATTAAGTGTTTAATAAAGACTTGCAGAAAAGGACAGGTATACTTATGACGATACAAGCAGATATGATAAAAGCAAAGTAGACAGTCAACGTATTTAGTCAACAGAGAAGTAGAATAGTACAGAAAGATGACCACCTGAAGTTGAGCAAATTCAGAAACAAGCCTCATAGATGCAGTTTTCAGTTCTTTGACTCCCTGTTATTAATATGCATAGATGATCAGGCGGATTATGATGAAAATTGATGGCAAGAAAGACAAAAACAAGATAAAAATATTGGGCTAGAATGTATAATATTGAGGATTGCTTTCACCTAATAGGAATCATTCTCTGAAGCTGATAGAACCATGATAATGCTTCAAGAACCAGGCTCATCAAACTTGTCTAAGATTCTGCAACTTTAGACGATGTATGCAAAAGCATCAAGATTTTCAAACAATCTCCAACAACGGTTATTGCTTACCTTTTAACGGGTTTCTGTCATAAATAACCATTTTAGGATTTTGAAAAATGAAATTCAAATTATGAGGCTATGAGCAGATTTGATACCTTCAATGCTTACTTGATGATCTAAAAAATATCGTTAAGAAGCTCCCCGATAAAGAATGTAATAAATGTGTTACTTTCAGCATTGGAGTCTCGTATCACGCCAGTTAGTGTTTGCAAGGCAGTCGCCTGAATCTGCACGTAATGAATCAATATCAAAAGTCTTTTCAATGGTTGTCACGAATACAAGGGACCGGTTTCCGGTCAAGTTGGAAATTTTGACCCATTTACTAAATTACCTGCAAGAATAGTTTAATTACATCATTAATTAATACTCGGTGTAAATAGATATGAGTATTAAATATAGATATAAAGAGACGCCAAAGAATGCTTCTGTCTGAATTTTAGGAGAAGATTCTTTATAGCAAAAGGTTGTAAAACAGAAAGATGTAGAAACAACCAAAATCAAAAGATTGATAAAAGATTTGCCACATAAAAAAATTTCCAAATTCTAAAGGAACCTTACCGAATTTTCCACATTCTATTTTCATGTCTTCCATAATGTCTTCATAATCCTCATCGTTTATGAGCTCTTCTTCAGTTACCACTTGCATTAAAGATAGAACCTTGGTGGGAGGTGGACCAATAGGCGCAGGTTGTAGCATCAGTCTCTGTGAATAAGATTGTGGTAATTATTAGTTAAACCAAACTAGGGGATTGCTAATTGCAGCTTGATCAAATGTATTCAGATATATAGAAGGTGACAATTTGGAAGCATTTAACTTCAACTTATGTTAACTCAAATTACGTTTCATTTCTAAGAGTTCAAAAGGGTTGAGGTGTCAATTTACCATTATTATATGTATACAGTCGTACCAATCATAATTTAGTAACATTATTATCAAATGAAAGGAGATGAAACTTTTAAAATACAGATCATACAAACAAGTAAAAAATGGAATCAAACTTCTCACCTGCAGCGCAATTTGTAATTGTGGATGTAACAGTACACTCTCCACTTCGGCTGAGTTTGACCTTGGTTAGCTCGTCTAACGGTGAGGGTTCTGTCACCCATTTTAATACCATTCAACAACAACCATAACCGCAACCGAAACAACAATTATCCCAACAGCAACACAGGAGACAGGTAACCTGTCAGGGCATATGCTCTGCTAGCCCCAGCTGGTGTGTGGGGTGGATGGAGGAAGATTTTATGCTGGAAATTTACCAAAAGTGCAATCTGAATGCAACTTTCATCATCTGGGACTGTTGTTCTCCAAAGGTGCCAGAAATGTCAAAAAATGGGTCACCTAGAGAAGGATTGTAGATTCGGGGTTCAGGGTGCAGGTAATAACTTCCTGCAAAATATGACATGCTTCGGGTGTGGTGAGAAAGGACACTACAAGGACAAGTGTCCAAAAGCAAGGAACCAGCAGAATGATGGAGCTCGTGCTAGAGCTTATGTGGTGGTTGAAAATCCGCAGCAGAATCCGAATGTGGTCACGGGTACGTTTCTCCTTAATGATCACTACGCTTGTATTCTCTTTGATTGATTCTGGTGCTGAGAAGAGTTTTGTATCTTCTGCGTTTACGCCTTTTATTGATATTGCCCCAACCGCTTTGAACACTAGTTATGAAATCGAATTAGCAGACGGAAAAGTTGTTAGCACCAATACCATTTTATATAGTTGCACCTTAGTTTTATTAAATCACGTCTTCAAAATAGACTTGTTGCCAACCCGACTAGGAAGTTTTGATGTTATCATTGGAATGGATTGGTTGGCATATTACCGAGCTCTCCGATGGTTATGAGAGATTGTCGTTTTTATTCCTCTCCGAATGGCGAGATTGCCTGAAGTTCAAGGCGATTGGGAGGCCGGAAAAGGCTCTATGAGATCACTTTTGCATTGTATCTGCTGTTTGAGAAAAAGCTTGATGAACATTCGCATAGTCCCGAGATTTCCCGATGTATTCCAGTTGATTGTTGGGTTTACCTCATGTGCGAGAGGTAGAATTTCGCATCGATCTGATCCCTAAGGCGCTTCACCACTTGTTAGATCTACATACGGTTAGCCCCTTCAGAAATGTTTGAATTGTCGAACCAGCTCAAAAGAACTTCAAGAGAAGGTTTTATTCGACCAAGTGATCTCACCTGGGGAGCACTGTGCTCTTTGTCAAGAAGAGGACGGTTTCGATGAGATGTGATTGATACAGGGAAACTAAACAAGTTGGACTATAAAGAAATCCGTACCCTTTCCCAGAATTGATGACTTGTTTGATCAATTAAAGGTGCGTGTGCTTCTCCAAGATAGATCTTCGTTCCGGATATATCATTGAGAGGTCCGAGAAGGAAGACTATACGAAGACGCGTTTAGAACCCGAATATGGGCACTTTGAGTTCACAGTCATGCCTTTTGGGAATGACAACGCTTGCCAGCAATATTTATGGACTAATGGAACCGTCGTGTCTGCAAGCCGTATTTGGACAAATTCGTTATATTGTGAGGTCTCTTGACGACATTTTAATCTACTCCAAGTCAGAAGAAGGAGGCATGAAGTCACCTGATAGACAATTCTAGACTTACTCAAGAAGGAGAAGTTATACGCTAAATTTTCAAAGTGCGAATTTTGGTTGAAAGAAGTTCAGTTCCTAGGACATGTGGTCAACCGTAACGGTATCCACGTGGATCCTAGCAGGTTTGACTCAGTCAAGAAACTGGAAATAAGCCCTGACGTCCACCAACAGAAATCCGTTCATTTCTAGGATTGGCAGGTTACTACCGAAGGTTTATCGAAAATTTCTCCAAGATCGCAAAGCCCCTCACCCTGTTGACTCAAAAGAATAAGGCATATGTGTGGGGCGATAAGCAAGAGGAAGCTTTCCAAATTCTGAAGGAGAGAATTATGCATTGCTCTGTTGTTGCACTCCCCGTTTGACCCGATGACTTCACTGTGGTCTTTTGTGATGATCAAAACACGGTTTTTGGTGTGGTGCTGAATGCAGCAAGGCAAAGTGATAGCATATGCGTCCAAGACAGTTGAAGATCTGAGAATAATTTATACCACCCACGACCTGATTGGGTGCGAGTGGTGTTGGCCCTTAAATTTGGAGACATTCTCTTTATGGTACGAAAAGTGTCATCTACACTAACCCACATGAGTTTAGTACATATTCTGATCAGAAAGAGTTGAATATGCGCTAAGGCGGTGGATCGAGCTTCTTAGTGATTATGAATGCCGAGATCAAGAGATCAAATACCACCCAGGCTTTGGCAAATGTGTTTGGTGGCAGATGCCTTGAGCAGAAGAAGAAAGATCAAGCTGAGACGAGTACGTGCTTATGAGTTATTATGATTCATTTGGACTTAAGAATTAGGATTTTGGAAGCACAGTGCGAAGCTTCCACGGATCTCAAAGCACCCAGCTGATATGGCTAAGAGGATTAGAAAAGACATTTGAGCAAGTGATGTTGGTGAAATTTACTATCTTGATTCGTTATTCTGGATTCCATCAATTGGAGATGTTAAAGGAAATTAAATGGAAGCTCAACGTCTAGATTTAAATTTCGTACATTCCGGGTGCAGATAGATGTACTAGATCTGTTAGGACTTGTATTGGTGGCCTGGTATGAAGAGAGACATTGCTGAGTACGTTAGCAAGATGTCTTACGTGCTCTAAGATTAAGCAGAAACACCAGGGAAACCCTCAGGACCTTCTTAGCCAACAGAAAATTCCTGAGTGGAAATGGGAAAAGTTGCAAGGGACTTTATCACAAAAGTTGCCTATCAGCAGCAGTGGGTATGAGACGAATTTGGTCATTGTGGATAGATGACCACGTCTGCTCTTTCCTACCTATTGTGAGGAACTACAAAACTGAGAAGCTGGCAAAGATTTATTGTCAACGAGATTGTAGCGAGACATGGTGTGCCGGTGTCAATCATTTCAGACCGTGATGGTCGATTCACGTCACACTTATGGCAAGCTCTTCAGGAAGCGTTGGGTACAAGACTAGACATGAGTACAGCTTACCACCCTCAGACCGACGGTCAGAGTGAGCGTACTATTCAGACGCTGGAGGATATGCTTCGAGTTTGTGTTATGGATTTTGGTGGCAGTTGGGATTACTCATCTTCTATTGATTGAGGTTTTCTTATAATAACAGTTACACGCAGCATTTAAGTGTGCACCATTTTGAGGCTCTGTACGGGCAGGAAACTGTAGATCCCCCGTAAATATGGACTGTAGTTGGAGAAAGTCCTGCTTATTGGACAGAAATTGGGTGCAAGAAAACGGCTGTGAAAAGATTTTCAACATCAAGAAAGATTGAAAATGGCAATGAATTCGCAGAAAAAAGCTATGCTTGATAAGAGACGTAAGCCTCTAGTTGAAATTCGAAGTTGGAGACCGAGTGTTACTAAAGGTATCTCCATGGAAGGGAGTGGTACGATTTGGTAAGAAAGGAAAACTAGCACCACGATATGTCGGACCATTTGAAATCATCGAGCGTGTTGGACCGGTGGCTTATCGGCTGAAGTTACCCCAGGAGCTAAGTTGTGTTCACGACACGTTTCATGTGTCAAACCTCAAGAAATGTTTGGCGGAGCCAGATGTTCAAGTGATTTGGATTGAGATCGAGATTGATGAAAATTTCGTTTTGTTGATGAACCTCTGAGATGTGTTGGGAAACGAGTGTGAAGAGCTAAGCGAAGAAAAATCCCTCGGTCAAAGTTCGTTG
This sequence comes from Tanacetum coccineum, assembly GCA_026074375.1. NCBI lineage: Eukaryota > Viridiplantae > Streptophyta > Magnoliopsida > Asterales > Asteraceae > Tanacetum > Tanacetum coccineum. The sequence continues at coordinate 99,104 of BQNB010002104.1, forward strand.
GAACACTCGGCAAGGAGCTGAGTATACTGGAACGAGAAGACTCAATTGGATAACATATCGCATTTTTCTCCGAACCCGTACCTTCGTCAAATGTCGCAACTTGAGCCTTGAGGACAAGGCTCATTTAACGGGGAAGGACTGTAACATTCCGTATTTTCAGGTCATTTACAATACTATTTAATTTCACTATTTATTTTTTTCTCGTACGCATTCACTTTTAATTTTAATCGTTAAGCTAAATCGCGTAGACTGAAAATGATCATACAATGTAAACGGGCATTAAACAATTAAATGTTTACATCTCGCATGTGTTATATGATTATTATGAGGATAATTAATAACTTGTTCATCTTATTTTTATTGGCTTACGTTAAAATGCTACGTTTTCACGATTAAAATGCGTTTAGGCATTCCGAAAGTTCTAAAACCTCCCCCCCCCCCTTAACTACGTCTAATCGATATACCCCAACGCGATTATACCCAATACTCAAAATAATAAATATAACATCATATATATAAGTATTATGCCGAAATTATTAGGATAAAACCAAAGAATTACAACTTGTAAATAATATCTAGATATTTAATAAAAGATCTCTTACACCTTTATCAACTTGTTATGTTAAACTTAACCTAGGGTTAGAAAGTAACCATGGTTAAGTTAGCTAGATATTTTTACTATAAATACCCATGCATGCATTAGTAACATTTACTTATATCCTTAATATGCAAATTTATATTTCCTCCCTTTTATACATAAAAACCCACGGCACAAAACCCTTGCCAAACTTAATCCACACTTTGATTTTCTAAGATTATACAACCCTTTATACATCAATCCTAAGATGTATTAAGTCATATTCAAGCCTTGGATCACCATTTGCAAGTATTAAGAAGAAAAAGTAAAGATTAGGGTTTTGGAAACCTAATCTAGGGTTATAAGCTTGAAAGCTTGGATTTAAGTCTAAACACGGGTTTAGCATTCATTTTACATCCTATACATCATCACTAAGGTCTTTCTAAATCTTTCATACTTTTAATTGTTGTGATTTTATGTGTTATATGTTATTTACGGCTAAATCACCACTAATGACTTTTAAATGTGTAAAATGGGTGATTTTTTTATTTGGAGTTTACCAATTTTTTACACTTTTTCTTATGTCATATGGTTCCTATATACCATGGAAAGTAAAAATAAAAGTCTGTTAACCTAGGTATTAAGTATAAACCAAGTTTAGGTTAATTAGGGTTTTTAAGGTTTCTTAATCTTCACATTATGAAAAATAATGAAAGTAAAAGGTTTAATATTGTTACAATGTAATTTACAAAGGGTTAGGGTTGATATTGGACTTTATATAAGTACCACAAGTGTCTAAATGTATTGTTAAGAGTTTTTATAGTAAACTATAAGTTAATAATACATAAAAAACAAGGTTATTTATAAGTTAAACATTAAAAACTTAGGGGCTGTTAAGATCCGAATTCATACAGAAAAGTTGATTGAATATAAAAATAATAGCTCATGCGATTCCATAATGATAAGAAACTCGAAAAAACCGATTATAACGAAAAAGATACGTTAATATAACGAGTTTACGACTTTAATAAATACTTTTTATAAAACTATTTTTATAAAAAGTTACCTATGCATTACAGCAACTTTTATTTTTAAAACATCTAAAATATGATATAACTTTTAATAACGAGAACGTACTCGAAGGAATCACTAAAATCGGAGTTAAAACGAATAAGTTATCGCGATTACGAGTTTACGCTAATTAAAACGACAAACGAGCTGTTGTGAACAGTAATTTTACTATTCATCGCAGAATCTTAAAAACTTGAAAATATAATATTTTGATCGCTCGTCTTACTACGAAGACGTGGACGTAAGGAACGCGAGCAACGGGTTTAAAACGACCAAATTAGGTCATTTTTACGAAAAGTATATTTATAAACGTTTTCACTTTATAAATATTATTTTACTAAAATGATTAGTCGGTGATTATGCTATATAGAATATTGAGTGGTTATCAAAGTGCTATATTACTAGGGAGTTTCATAATGAGGCCTCTTCGGATGGCGTATCGACGATGTTGTTGGATTTACGATTTAAAGTATCCTAACTCCTCGAACGTCATGTCATGACCTCTTTATTTATGATAGCCCGAACGATAGTACGATGTAACAACTATAAGATTATATTCAATGTTATAAATTGAAGTACTTGGTACTTATACGACCTTAATTTAAATAGGTTGCATCGCACGTTTTGCGTGACATTTTATCTGTGATTATTGGACTATCAGTACTCAAGGTGAGTTCATAGCCCCTTTTTACTACTTAATTGTTTTACAAACTCTAAGGGGTGAATTACATTGCTTATTTTACTATTGGACACAAGTGTTTTTCTAAGTGTTTTCAAAGTGTTTTAAACAGTAGGTATCCAGAATTACTGCCTGAATCATATTGCCTAAGTAAGTTACCACTATTGCCATTATTAAAGTCCATCTACTTATATATTGAACCCTCGTCAACTTGCTATTGTAGTGAGCGCTGAGTGTTGCTGGAGTAGATCTATCAGGACTGACAATACCCACCTGGATTGCAGGTCACAAGTTGACCATGGGATTTTATCATTGAGAATACTTTTAGGTTGTTGGCAAGCATCCTATACTTTTGGGGCACAAACTTGTTAAGGCTTCGGGTTCATGAGTTAGTGCCTCAATAATAGAACGTTTTTTCTGAACTACTAAATGTGTTTTTGAGTCTATTATTACATCGTTTCTTGTGGTCCACCAATATACAGACTAATATGATATCACTCAACCTTTGTGGTGACTTTTAGCATGTAAATTTCAGGTCCTAGGTTATGAAGATGCAAGGAGGAGCCGTGCGGATATCAATGAAGATGGACTCTAGTTTTTATCTAAATTATATGCAACTTTTGTATTTCATAAAACTTAAGTCATCTTTTGAGATTTTGTTTAAATGTATGTTGAATGTTTATGACATCAAAAAAAAAACTTATGGGACCTAATGTATTAACTCTGATATGTTGCTATAAATGAAATATTATCTTAAAACGTCCATTCTTGGTCATTTCCTATATCTTGTTTGTTGTACTTGAAGTAGCACCCCATGTAACTATTCGCTGCTCCGATTTTGGGTTAGTTACAGGTGATCGAATCGGTACAAAAGATCGAGATGAGCAGAGCCTAAACGAGCTTAAGCCCAAGCTCGAGCCTAAACTGGAGCTCATTTAATAAATGCGCCTGAGGTCAAGCTTTGTACACAAAGCTCGGCTAGGCTCGCGAGCCTAAACAAGCTCTAGTAAACGAGCTTAGAAAAATAAATGAGCTTTAGATAAACGAGCTCGAATAAGTAAGTTTAAGAAGACAAGCTTTATTTTTTATAAGTGCATCGCAAACGAGCCGAACTCGAGCTTTACATGTCATACCACGAGCCGAGCTCGAGCTCAACTCTTAAGGCTCGAAACGAGCCAAGCTCCTTCTCGAGCTTTATGAAATATAAACAAGCGCAAGCTCGAGCTCTGGCAAGCTCGGGCTCGGCTCGGCTCGTTTCCACCCCCACATAAAGGTTAATTAACTTTGTGTAATCATATGGTTTAACAATTTCACTTACTTTTGATCTACTCTCATTTGCAAGACGCATTGTTTCTTCAAATTCAAGAGCAAATAAATTCACAAGATCATCTATTTCATATTTGTTGAACCGTAGAGGTGGGGTGAATACGGTTTTCTTGACTTGTTCGAAGTTTATAAAACTTCAAGTCACAAAAACCCGAGTGGTGTGATAATCTACTTAGCTATAACAACAATAAGTAGATAAAAAGAAAGAGATAGACCACGATATATATTGGTTCAGGATGGGGGGTTTATACCATTCGTACGTCTAGTTGTGCTCCACGGAACTATACTATTACTCTAGTATAATCCTTATGGTGGACTATAAATCGTATTACTTCGCTCTATCGATATGCACTAAGAGTGACGCTCACTAAGAAGAGCTGCTCCCTACGGTATCCCGCCCTTGGAATCCACCCCTAAGAACCCATGATTCGACTTTTCCTCTATGATCACTAAGATCAACTAGGACCTGGAAGAACTTCCCCTTGGAAGCTTACCAAAACCCTAACTAGATCCTCAGTGATCTAATCTTGATTACTAAGATACCAGACTTCTCTTACAACCAAATCGAACAAGCTGTTTGATATGAATCAAGTCCTAACCTAACCTAGAGACTCGATTCTAATAGAAAGGGTATGAGAAAGAAGACCATCAACTAATAACATACAAGTGTGGATTAAGTACGTGTGTTAGTCTTCTATGCGGTGATGTGTTCATTCAATAGTCGATAGATTAAAAGATTAACAACACAAGATGTGTTAGGATTTAGAGGATAGGAGTAAATGAGAAAAAGAAAGAAGAATGTTGACAAGGGGTGAGGAATACAATAACTAAGAGGGGGTATTTATAGGACAAAAAATAAAAATGGCACTTTTCAAACAGCTAGTGGTGCGCTAAGCCACGCGTCAGCGCGCTAGAACCCAACTCGGGTTTTTTTGGTTTTTGACGTTTTAACTACCCACTCTTGTTAAACCCTCAATTTTACTTCACATTACACTCAAGGTCAACCAACTCAAATAGTCATTTGATAAAAATGTTTGTGAAGTATTAAAAATTGTTTTGGGGATCTTTGTCCAATATTAAAGAGATAGAAAAGAGCTATTGGACAAAAGGGTGTGTTTGGGTATTTCTCGTATGTATATGGTTTAGTTAGAAACTAACCATGGTTAGGTTAATGAGTTGGACATGTTTAGAGGAGAAAGTAATATGCAAAGAATATTTTAACGTATAGTGAAAAAAGTATGGATTCGTGTGAGAGGGAGAATTTGAATTTCAAATTCAAATACAATTAGCACATGTGGGATAAGGGTGAGATGGAATGATTTGGCATGATGTGATGGATTAATGTGATAGAAGAGAGCCTCTCTTTCAAATTCAAATTTGAATTGTTAGGGATAAGGATAAGGGTGTGAGTTGGAAGTGAAATGGCAAAAATGAGATGTTTGATGTGATAGAAAGGAGCCTAACATTTGAGATTCAAAATTCAATGTTAGGAAATGGACAGTTAGGCAAAGTTGTGGGTGAAGTTTGGGTTAAGTATGTGAGTGTATGGTTTGAATTTTAAACTCAAAAGAGTGTTTGAGTGAAGAGTGTGAAGGAAGCTTTGAGTGTGTATGTGTGCTGTTTGAAATTCAAGTGAGAGTGGATGTTAGGATGATAATAAATAGGAGATATGTGGATGAGAATGTTATGATGTAATGTTTAGGAGTCTATGTTGGAATGTTAGAGGACAACAAGTACAATGGTGCAAGGGAATTGAAGTAGTTGGCATGTGGAGGATAAGTTGGAGTAGGTTTATGTGGGGAAAAGGTTTTGGCTTGTGGAGACGATATTGGTGATTAAGAAAAAGATACTCAAAGAATTGATTATGAAATAATCATATTGCTATTATGAGAGAAAAGAATGATTAAGGAATGATTTAGGGATTGGTAAAGAATGTTTGAATTGTATAGGAAGGTGTAAATAATCATTTATTGGATAGAAGGGGTTAACAAATGATTAAGAGGATGTTTAGAGGAGAGTAAGTAAGGTGTAGGTGACATGTGAGGAATACATGTAGGAGTTTGTAAATCATTTATATAGAGTAAGGATTGAAGGTTTTTTCATTCTAAGTAAGTTTATCTTCAATTACACAACTAATAAGTCATTTAGACTTTTAATCCATGATTATCACAATGGACTTATCACTAATTCCATCTTTGATGCAAACAAGCTAATGGTTTGCATCTCAAGTAACGCTATTCTCCGTGTAATGGGAAAGGATTTCGTTTATGCAAAGTGACCTTTGACTTTGTTTGACTAATAAGGAAGTAAAACCCGTTACGTGATTAGGAGCATAGTAAATCAGGATTAAGGTTAAATAAATACTTTCGCTTGATGGTATCTTGAAATTATGTTCATACTAGGTTTAGAAAGAAGTTTAGACCTTGGCTAGAGGCGATTGATAAAAGATTTAAGTTGACGTTTTATTAAAAACATGAGGATTTATCTTTGCTTCTCTCTAAGTATAAACCTCATTTGGAGTGTTTCCAAATGCTCAATTATCATGTACATATCTTTATTGAAGTTTTCACATGTGTCGGGCAAGAGGAAAGCCGACAAAACAAAATCAGGACAGCCCCTAGCGCGTTGAGCGCAATAAGCGCGCCATGATAAAGTTCCTGGTTTTTGGATTATTGGCTATCATTTGTATTTTTTTTAAGTGTTGCTAAGTTTATTTGTCACAGTTAAAACTTAAAAAAAGAGTTTTAGTTATTTTATGCATTGCACCAACAATATTTAACATTATAATGACAAGGTTGTTCTCATTGAGCTTTCTTAAGGTACTTAAGATTTACAAAACTTATAGAGCACCTACCATTATAATACAAACTTGATTTAAGAATTAGCATATGAACGGTTTGTATAGATTGGCCAGTTTTATAAACAATATTGCTTAAAAACTTTATTTGATTTTCCAAAGCAATCTGTTTTTCAATATCTTTATCTTCCTGGATTTTGAAATCCTTTTTCATCTTATCTTTTTCAGATGTGATGTAAGAAATTGTCCTTCCATGTTCAGAAATTTGGTTTACAAGCTTGGCTTTTTTTCTATATTGTAAAAACTTCGTTTGCTATGCTATTGTTTTTAGAGATCGTGACATGATCGTTTTTCCTGCAATAAACCAAGAGCTTCTTTACATTTAGTTTCAACTTCTTCTTTTTCTTTGTGATTAGTATGAAAAGTTTTGTACCTCTCAAGCTCAATTTTACTATCTTTAAGTTCTTGAGCTAGAGACGGGTTTGCTTTCTTCAACTGTTTATGAATCTTTTGGTTTTCATCAATATCAAGTTTTAAATTTGTAACTAAAGAAGCAAGCAACACGCATTTATCCTCATGTTGTTTGGTATTTTGGTCAACATCTCCCTTTATTACATATATCTGATGTAGCATGAGTGACATTGTTATCATCTTTTTCCATCACATATGTGTCATTAATGGATTCATGTTGCTCAGATTGCTCTTGTTCATTGGCGAACACATTATAGTCGTCATTTGTATTGTACCTTTTCTAATGGCTTAGTGTCATAGGCAGGTCCAGTGTCTTCATCAGCTGCTGGTATCACCATCTGAATCTTTGCTATGTACATGTAATGTGCTTCTAATTCCTGATCAGCATGTTCAACATATGTATCATGTATCCATTCACTTTATTTTGCACTCAACCGAATTCCTGGATCCTTTTTCTTGCACAACATCACATTCTCCTTGTGGTAAGCATAATCCTTTACCTATTTAGCTGATCTACATACCTGAGTTTAAATCAAAGTGCCTAAGCGGCTTTGCAAGTTGTGTAAACATTGCATCCCAGTCTGATGTACCACCTGATTTCCTACAGTTTCCCTTTCAGCAACAACAACTGCTTTCTGATTATCATGTTGTCCAATCTTTTTCTTATTTCTCTTCTTGAATAATTCTCATCATTTCTACATCGAGTGTTTGATGATGTTTTGAGGTTGTTGTTGGTAGGTTTGTAGATGTTTTTGAAGGTCTTTGAGATAAATGCCATTGCTTTTTGAATTTCCTTATACCTTTGAGCTTGTTCTTCGTCACTATCTTCTTTAGTATCTGACTCAAGTGGGGGTGAATGTCACACCTCAAAAATTTCAGTTTAATATTTTAAACTTTTCGGCAATTATTTTCGACCTTTATACGTTACGTTTGAATCCGGCAGTTTACCGGGAAGTTAACCCGCGTAAATCTGAAAAACGTCATCGGACGCGCTCCGACTTCGGATTTTGATTAGTTTAGATATTATATGAGTTATTTTATCTTTTCTAAGTATGTTGTATTTTACGATCACTCCCGATATTTATTTTTACGCTTTAACGTTTAAATTACGTTTTTCGCGTTTTTGACCTAACAGAACCCCGTAAACTCGAAATCTTTTCGTGTAAATTTTAGTTATCGTCTATCTCATGTTATTAAGTCAAAAATTTTGTTCACCCTTCCCCCTTGTTATATATTGGACGCCTAAAACCAAACCAAATGCACCTTAAACCTTGAAATTAAATCAAAGGTATCTTTCCTAGTCTTATTATGCATGTATGCATGTAAGTTGTGAAAATGACACATGAAAAGGTCTTTCTCATACACATATCCTCAAGTTAGACCAAGAAAAATGATACTTACACACTTTGACCTCATTTGACCAAATCAAGACCAAGTATGATGAACCAAGACTCATAAATAATGAACCATATGGTCCTTGTGGCTTGCCTATTGCCGAACCCACACACACACACACCTTTGGTGTGTGTTGATCAAATGTGCACTATAATACACACCCTTGACCTAATGTTTCCCTATATATACCATCATATGGGCAGTTAATCTCGGCAAGATCTCGTCGAGATCTCGGATCTCAGACCTAGAAAAAATCTCGATGGTAAATATCGGAACTGATATTCTCGGCGATATTGGACGATATTTTTCTAAGATTTTGATATCGGATCTCAATATTTTTTTTAAGGCAGCCCACTTTTATTTTGGCAGCCCACTTTTTTTTTAAAACCTACTTGATTGTGTTTTTAATTTAGAACAGTGGTGGTTTTGTGGTGATGGTGTGGTTATTTTGTGGTGTTGGTACTGTAAAAGAAGAGAAGGAGAGAAGAATGTGGTTCACCTCCCCCCTCTTGATATATTGTGGACGCCTAAACTCAAGCCAAATGCAAACATAAGCCTTGAAATTAATTAAATGGCATCTTTTCTTGAAAATCCCATGCATGTGTATGAAAGTGACACATGAGAGAGTCCTTCTCATGCACCATTTCTCAAGTTTGACAAAACCATGTGTTTACTTGCACACTTTGACTCCATTTGACTTGAAATTCAAAATTTAGACAAGTATAATGAACCAAGACTCAAAAAAAATATGAACCATGGTCCTTGTGGCTTAGTTTGGCCGAACCACACACACACACCCCTTTGGTGTGTGTTGGTCACTTATACTTTGCTTGACAAGTCAAAAACCCTAACTCTTGGCCTATAAATACATCCACTTCTCTTAACTTAGGGTTTTCATTCATTTCATAGCCTCAAAAAATTGTTTTCTCTCCCTCTTTTGTTCTCCTAGCTCACGGCATACACATACATACATACACAATCCATACTTTTGATTTCTACCAAGATTCACACATTCCATACTTCATTTTATCAAGATCCAAGGTTATTCCAAGAAGGTTTTCTTTTGATTCCAAGTATTTTCAAGATCTACAAATTAGGGTTTGGTTATTATTTGGGGTTTTTCTAGATCTATTATTTTGGGGTATAGATCTTGTGATTTCACTACTTGTTCTTCATTCTTGTAAGTATCTTGAATCTTTCTTTGTGGTTTTCCTTATGTTCTTCATATATGTTCAAGATCCATACATCCATATGTTGTGTTTTAATTTTTGAAAGATTTTAAAGACAAGATTTCATAAATAATGATGCTACTTTATTTTACTAGTTAAATATTATGTTCTTGGTGAGATGAGAGTTGATGAGTGTTGCAACAATAGAAATGAAGGGATTAGGTTAGATTTATGTGTGGTTTTGTTGTGGATTAGTTGTGAATGGAGATTAGGCTAGATTAGGCACTATTGTGAAGTTTGGGTGGATTTTTGGTTGCGTTTTTGACAAAAAGTGCTTGCTGTCCCGAATTTGTTTTGAGGTTTTGGTCGACCTAAAAATGTTTTCATAGGCGTAAAGTAGGTTTTTGGTGAGCTCGCGTTATCGAATAGATAGTTTTTCATTATGCACATTAAATTGGTCTTAAAAGGCAAAGTTATAGCTCAAATGAACTTGAATACATTTTTCGACAATACCAAATGATAGTTGCCGATGTGAATGGTAAATGGGTTTTCGGACACTTACGAGATATTCTTGAGATTTAAAACCACTAGCGAAAAATATAGTAAACACATATATATTGATTTAGTATCATTTAAAGACGTCGTTAACATAATTTAGGAAAAGCGTTGAAGGTTACTAAAAATAGTAAGTTTGGTGAATTTTAGCAAGATGGATATAGAAGTTAAACGTTTTCGGTTTCTACTTAGTACCTTAAGGAAAATATGAGATCAAGAAATATAGGGGTACGGTATTAATGTCCCGAAATAAAAAATTTCCCCAAAAAAACTTACTAAATATTAGTACTTTTTTGTGTTAAAACGACGAAATTAAACGACAACTCTATAATTTTATTTAGTCACGTTTTGTTAATTTAAAGTCAAAGCTCAAAAACACACATGGATGTCTTTTGGTGATGAACATATTGTGCATTTCTTGGCATACTTTCTGTGTTTCTAAGACGCGTTATTATTCTAGGTCGCGGCTAGATTTCTATACCATCTTTTCTTGCGTGATTATCACTTGCTCATCTTGCTAAGGTGAGTTCATAGCCCCACGGTTTACTACTTTTCCTTTTACTTTTTTGGGGTACGAAGCATTGCTTGCTTTTAACTATTGGAATAGTTACTTTACGTTGCCTTTTCCTTATTACGTGTTGTCTAAGTAGCGAATAGACCACTAATGCTCGAATTATCATGAATCGTCAATTGTTTAACCGACTGTACTGGTTAAATAAGCGTGAATATTGTAAATAGATCTATTGGGAGTAATTATCCCTATCCTGGTAAGTAGCGCTTACTAGATTCGGAGGTCCCGAACAAACGGATATATACCATGTCGGATTTTCAATAGGTGATCTTGGTGGATACTATAGAATTAATTCTTGTTTGGCATATAAAATGCTTCCTTTTAAATTGAGCTTCGGTGTCATGAGCTTAGTGCAACAGTAAATACATTCTTTTTATGTGAAGTTGTATATGTTATAATTGTCACGTGCGTACTGTGAACTTGTGGTCAACTTTTAATACTAAACTTAAACCTATGAATTCACCAACTTTATGTTGACGTTTTAGCATGTTTTTCTCAGGTGCTTAGATGTGGATGTCTTTGCTTGCTTTATGATGTTGCCTTGCATTGGACCGATTTTCAAGAATTATTATTATCTATGTTAACATCGTTGTCAAACTTTAAAACCTTTTATTCGCTTTCGCATATTATCTTTGAACTTATGTAAAACTTTAACTATTTTATTTAATGCAACGATGTTGGATTTTCTAAACGTACCCTTAGAGGTCGTTCTTTGTATCTTGTGTGATGTATATTATGACGTCACACCCCCAAACACGTGTTTTCCGACCAGGCCCCGTTTGGGGGTGTGACAGATTGGTATCCAGAGCCAAGGTTATAGAGAACCAGGTAGTATATTTAGGTCTGGTCTATAACCAGTATATGATCCTACGTGCTTACCTGCTTATATATGTATCTAATAATAATAGCATTTTATATATGTATATATATATAAGTGCAATTTATATATCATATTGCCATAATTACTTTATACATCATTTTTCCTTGAGCCTGCTATGATATAGGTTTACCTCTGCCATGCGTTTATCTTTTCTCTACGTTTACGTCGGCCTTACGTATATTTTCTTTTTTTATAGAAGTTGTCTATATAATACTAAATTTTTCCTAAGACATTGTGAGTGCCACAATGGTTTCTAAACGTTTCCAAAGACATCGTGAGTGATACGATGGTCATTAAAACTATTTCATAAATTTACATTATACTATTTTACATAACATCGAAACTTGTCACAGTCTTCCGATCCTACGTTATCTTACTGTCCGAACCCGAATGCGAGTGAGCACCCCTCCAATACTTTTGTTTCTCCTATGTCGTCTCATACCGTCATCTAGAAACATGCCGATTAAGTTGAACATGACTTTAACCCGTCACCTCGTAACATTCCACTTTTAGAAACGCGACTTTAGGAACCTGACTTATTTTATTTATTTTTCTTTTATTTCTTTTGATTTGAAGAGAATGTCGGCAACAAGACAAGGAATGAGTTCTGCGGAGATTGACCAGATTGTGGCCCAGCGAGTTACGGATGCTATTGAAGTTATTGCTATCCACGAGACAAAAATCCGCATGACGCACGATCCGATGAATCAAGCGATACGACAAGAAACCACGATAGAAAAGAATGTTAACAACAAGAGGAAGTTTGAGAACCAACCAAAGGATAACCGAGTGTCACAACAACCACCCTTCAAGAAACCGGATGTGTCAAGGGCTTACACTATTAGAGCCAATGGAAAGAAGTCTTATGCTCGGAATTTACCTTACTGCAACAAGTGTAAGTTGCATCATGTTGGGCCGTGTATTGTGAAGTGTAGTAAGTGTAAGAGGGTTGGCCACATGACTAAGGATTGTAAGGCATCTATTGCTGCAGTGAACCAGAGAGCCCATATGGCAAATCTGAAGGCTACCATCACTTGCTATGAATGTGGAAGGCTATGACATTTTAGGAATGAATGCCAGAAGTTGAGAAATCAAAACCAAGTGAACCAAAGTTGGAAGGAAAAAGCTCGCGAGAACTCTAGTGCCGTCAAGGACAAGACCAATGCTTAAGAAGAGATCTTCCCGCCTTACCTAGTGACCTAAGTCAAAGTCTTCTTAGACTATATTCGCATTAGTACTTTTCTATAAATTTTGTGCTATTGAGTGGATGTTTTAAATTTCTTGTTAATGTAGGTGTCATGATGATTCTGTCAGGTTCACTTAATTTCTCTATTTATTTATGTAAGCTACTCCTTAAATCACTACCATCTCATCAAACCATTCCGCTGCTAGCATTTTATAAACTATTCTTGTGTCATTTCGTAAGCAATTTTGTTGTCATCCTATAAACCATTTTGTCATTTTCTTAAAAATTATTCTACTATCATCTCACAAACTATTATCCAAACCATTTTACAAACTTACTTGTTTTCATCTTTTAACCTGTTATGTCAACGTTTATAAACTTTTTCCATCGCTTTATAAATCATTTCGCTAACACCTTATAAACTATTTGATATTATTACATAAACCGTTTGTCAACATCTTATAATTATTCTACTATTACCTCATAACTTATCTGGCTATCATTCAATGAACTAATTCATTTCTATCTTATAACCTATATTACAGTTATTTATAAACTCTTTTGCTACCATATTAAAAGTTACTTTGCAGTCATTTTACAAACCATTTCGTTGTCACCTCATGAACTATTTCGTTGTCATTTATAAACTATTTCGACGTCATCCTACGAACTACTTCAAGTCTTTGATAAACTATTTCGTTGTCGCAATATAAGCCATTTGGTTGTCAACTCGTAGACCATTTGTTACCATTTTATAGACCCCTCACTCTTACACTATAAACTGTCACGTGATTTTCTCATAAACTATTTTGGTATCACCTCTTAACTATTTCTACTAAGTCTTACAAAATATCTTGTGTCGTTACATAAATTACAATGTTCTCGTTTTCACGAACTATTTTTCTACCTTAGAAACAACACTGTTTATACCATACAAACTTTTAAACATAACACTAGTTTGACGAAACGAGCATTTTATCGTTAGTACCTAAATTATACATAGCCTGATCACCTATGTATAATTCAGGAAGGACCGTGTCATGCTGAGAGTGGTCACCATAAAATTTTGTCAATTTACCTTCACCTTCCATTTCTAGTTTCTTTTCTCTTCATTACAATTTCAAAGGGGGTATTTTCTTCCACGAATTCGTGTTTTGTCAATATTTTACGTGTGTATTGTGAGTTATGTTGTCATGTGTATTCGTATTCGTAAGCGTCATAACCAAGTGGACTTTCTCAATTTTATTATATATGAAGATTATACCCTTAGCCGAGAGACTAAAATCACATCACTTGTAGTCATGGTAGTTAGGGATTTTAGGATTCTAGAACATAATAAACTTATCCTTATTCGTTGGGTTAGAATCAAGAAAATTAGGAAATTTCTTCACCGTCCAAGTTTCTATTAGTCATGGAATAAGGCAAAGGACATAATCATTGCAAATACCTAGAACCAAGCCGACAGAAATTTCATACCCACAGTTTTTATCCTTCTAAGTGACATCGTCCCATCTATCTTAGACATTAAGTACCATGTTGAGCTAGTTAACGGAAGGCTAATAGGATCTAATACCATACTTAGAGGCTGTACGTTAGGATTATTAGGTCACCCATTCAATATTGACCAAATGCCAGTAGAACTTGGTAGTTTCAACATCATCATCGGCATGGATTGGTTAGCGAACCATCATGCGGTGATCGTTTATGATGAGAAGATTGTGCGAATTCCCTATGGAGACGAAGTTTTGATAGTTCAAGGTGATAGAGACGGCAAAGGAGAGGAGTCGAAAGTTGAGCATTATATCGTGCACTAAAACTCATAAATATATCAAGAGAGGTTGCCCAATTTTTCTGGCATAAGTTACGAAGAAGGAAACCGAAGACAAGTCGGAGGAGAAGCGACTTGAGGATGTGCCGACTATACGGGACTTTCCAGAAGTCTTTCCAAAAGACATGCCTAGATTAGCGCCTACGCAACAAGTTTAATTTCAAATCGACTTGGTCCCTGGTGCGGCACCCGTAGCATGCGCCCCATATAGATTAGCACCGTCAAAACTGCAAGAACTGTCTACTCAACTGCAAGAACTTTTTGACAAGGGATTTATAAGACCGAGTTCCTCACCCTGGGGATCCCCGGTCTTGTTTGTCAAAAAGAAAGATGGATCGTTTTGGATGTGTATCGATTACCTTGAACTGAACAAGCTGACTATGAAGAATCGATATCCACTTCTAAGAATCGACAACTTGTTTGATTAGTTGCAAGGGTCAAGAGTCTACTCTAAGATCGACCTAAGATCTGGTTATCACCAACTCAGAGTTCGAGAGGAAGACATTCCAAAGACAGCGTTTAGAACACGCTACAGTCACTATGAGTCTCAAGTGATGCCGTTTTGACTGACTAACGCACCAGTAGTATTCATGGATCTGATGAATCGAGTGTGCAAACCGTACTTAGATAAATTCGTGATCGTATTTATTTGATGACATATTGATCTACTCCAAGATCGAGGAAGAGCACGCAGAACATCTTAAGTCAATTTTGGAGTTACTTAAGAAGGAAGAATTATACGCCAAGTTTTCAAAGTGTGAATTTTGGTTGTCGAAGGTACAATTTCTTGGTTACGTGATTGATAGTGAAGGAATTTACGTAAACCCATCTAAGATTGAATCAATTAAGGTTTGGGCATCGCCCAAGGCTCCGACAGAGATTCGTCAATTTCTAGGTCTTGCTGGCTATTACCGATGATTTATCAAAGGTTTCTCAAAAATTGCCAAACATATGAAGAAGTTAACTCAAAAGAATGTGAAGTTTGACTAGACCGAAAAGGCAGAAGCTGCATTTCAACTGTTGAAGAAGAAATTGTGTAGTTCACTGATCTTGGCTTTACCCGAAGGTAGTAAAAACTTCATAGTTTACTGCTATGCCTCTCATAAAGGATTGGATGCACTTTTGATGCAAAGGGAGAAGGTCATAGCCTACGCGTCACACCAACTTAAGATTCACAAGAAGAATTACACTACACATGACTTAGAACATGGAGCTATAGTGTTTTCCCTCAAGATGTAGAGACATTACTTTTACGGCACTAAATGCATTGAGTTCACTGAGCATAAGAGTTTGCAACATATTCTAGATCAGAAAGAGTTAAACATGAGACAACGTAGATGGTTAGAGTTGTTAAGCGATTACGGCTGCGAGATTCGTTATCATCCAGGAAAAGCTAACATGGTGGCAGATTCCTTGAGCCAAAAGGAACAGAACAAGCCACTACGAGTTCGAGCTTTGGTTTTGATAATTGGTCTGAATCTTCCCGCGTAAATTTTAAACGCTCAGGTTGAGGCAAGAAAGGAAGAGAATGTTGGAACTGATGATTTAGGTGGTATGATTAAGTATCTTGAACCCCGTCCCGATGGAACGTTATGTTTGAGGAATAGAAGTTGGATACCCTATTTGGGTGACTTGAGAACCCTGATTATGCACGAGTCACATAAGTTAAAGTATTCGATCTATCCCGGATCAGATAAGATGTACCAAGACTTGAAGAAACTGTATTGGGGGCCAAATATGAAAGCTTAGATTGCCACCTACGTTAGTGAGTGTCTGACTTGTGAAGGAGTCAAGGCCGAATGCCAAAAACCATCCGGTTTGTTGGTTCAACCTGTGATCCCTATATGGAAATGGGAGAACATTACAATGGATTTCATCACTAAGTTGCCAAAGACATCGTCGGGTCAAGATGTAATTTGCGTAATTATTGACTGACTTACCAAGTTTGCTCATTTCTTACCAATGAAAGAAACCAACTCAATGGAAAGGTTGATAAGACAATAATTGAAGGAAGTGGTCTCAAGACATGAAGTGCCAGTTTCAATTATCTCTGGTCGAGATAGTAAGTTTATATCTCAATTCAGGAAATCGCTGAACAAAGCCCTAGGTACTCAATCAGATATGAGTACGGCTTACCATCCGCAGACTGATGGTCAATGTGAAAGAACCATCCAAACCTTGGAAGACATGCTACGTGCTTGTGTGATTGATTTTGGGAAAGGTTAGGATAGACACCTACCTTTGGTGGAGTTTTCTAACAACAACAATTATCACACAAGTATCAAAGCTGCACCATATGAATCTCTCTACGGCCAAAAATGTCAATCGCCTATTTGTTGGGCTGAGGTTGGAGATGCTCAGATCACTGGTTCTGAAATTGTTCACGAAACAACTGAGAAGATCATTAAAATCAAGAAGCGTATTCAAGCTGCACGAGATAGACAGAAGAGCTACACTGACAGGAGATGTAAGCCATTAGATTTTAAAGTTAAAGATAAGGTCATGTTGAAAGTGTCACCATGAAAAGGGGTGATATGTTTCGGCAAACGGGGGAAGCTAAACCCTCGCTATATTGGACCTTTCAAGATTCTTGCTAAAGTAGGAACGCTTGCTTATCGACTTAAACTCCTAGAGTAAATGAGCCAAGTTCATAACACTTTTTCATGTTTCCAATCTAAAGAAGTGTTTTGTAGACAAACCACTAGCTATTCCGTTGGATGAGATCCAGATTGATGACAAGCTTAATTTCATCAAAGAATTAGTTGAAATTATAGATCGAGAAGTTAAACGGCTAAAGCAAAGCTGCATTCCAATCGTGAATGTCTGTTAGAATTCGAGACGAGGGCCCGAGTTTACTTGGGAGCGTGAAGATCAAATGAAGAAAAAGTACCATCATCTTTTCGTTAACCCTCAGTCCACGTCTTAAGCTTTGAGGACAAAGCTTCTTTAATGGGGGAAAAATGTTATACCTCGAAAATTTTAGGACAATATTTTAAACTTTTTTGATCATTATTTTGACTTTTATACGTTACGTTTGAATCTGGCAGGTTACCGGGAAGCTAACCGGCGTAAATATGAAAAACATCATCGGACGCGTTCTGACTTTGGATTTTGATTAGTTTAGATGTTATAAGAGTTATTTTATCTTTTCTAAGTGTTTCATAGTTTACGATCACGCTTGGTATTTATTTTTACGCTTTAACGTTTAAATTACATTTTTGGCGTTTTTGACCCAATGGAACCCCGAAAACTCAAAATATTTTCTTTTAAACTTTAGTTATCGTCCATATCATGTTCATAAGTCAAAAATTTCATTCACCCTCTTCTCTTGTTATACATTGGATGCCTAAACCAAACCAAATGCACCATAAGCCTTGAAATTAAATCAAAGGCATTTTTTTAAAGTCCCATGCATGTGTATAAAAGTGACACATGAGAGAGTCCATTTCATGCACACTTACCTTGCTAACCTCTCCATGTGACCTTTTGCACTTATGTAAGATTTTAACTTGCACATTTGACCAACTTATGCGTATAATTCAAATCAAGACTTCAAAATTTGCAAGTCATGGTCCTTGTGGCCTTATTCTATCCGAACCACAAACACACACACCTTTGGTGTGTATTGGTCACATGTACACTAGTATACACTCCCTAAACCATAATATATTCCTGTAAATACTAGCACATCTCATAACTTAGGGTTTCATATCATTTCCAAAGTCACCAACAAAAAATTTTCTCTCCCTTTTCCTCCTTTGAAGCTCACGGCACACAACACCCTTTTAGGGTTTTCTATATCTTTGATTTCTAGCAAGATTCAAGCATACTAGGTTCATTTCTAAGAACATCTAATTTGGTTTGAAGTATTGGTTCTTTGATTTAAAGGTTTTTCTTCAAGATCTAAGGTTAGGGTTTCAAGATTTGTTGTTGGGTTTTATAGATCTAGTATTTTGGAGTATAGATCTTGTGATTTCTCTACTTGCTCTTCATTCTTGTAAGTGTCTTGAATCTTTTTGATGATCCCCTTTTGAACAGATCTTTGATTAGCTTGTTAAGGCTTTAGTTATCTTAGATAGATCTAAAACAACTATGATAGAAACCTTGAAGAATATATAAAGATTATGCGGAATCTAATCTTTATACACCAGAAAAACAATAAAGTAATGTAACAGTAACACACAATTTTTCTCTCAACACACAATATATTAAATGATTCACAAAACAACTATATGTTTTGCCTAATAGCTATGACTTTTCTAGATATCTTAATTATGCTGTAGGATTCCTTCTATACACCAAGGAAAACCCTAATGGGCTAACAAAATGCGTGTAATGATAATGCATATCTATTCCTAATTTATCTCATGCATATCATAATAGCAGTACTAACTATACAAGACTAATAATACAAACTTTTAACTAACAGTACTAACTCTACTGGCAGTACTAACAATGTACTAGCAGTACTAACTATTATAACTAGCAGCACTAATAACTTAGACTATATTCTAAGTTCTTCAATGACAGCATCATCATGAACCAGGAATACTAACTTCCAAAGCTAGCAGTATTAAGTTAAACCAGCAGCACTAAGTTGTAGAAGTCTATAATTCCCAACAATCCTCCCTTAAACTTGATATTTACTTGTCAATCATCAAGTTTATTTACTGTAAGCTCCATAAACACCAGGAGGATGTATCCAAACACTTCTTCATTCTTCCAACTATGACTTGATAAACTTGAGAAGCTCAAATGCCATTGTGCTCTCAGCTTCAGCTTCTAGCTTCCAGTTCAACATATTTTGTAGCATTTCCTTGATGAGAGGATACCTTTTCTCTACTAGCATGTTGAAGCAGGTCAAAGTACCATCCATCAGCAATGTATGAACTCCACAATTTTCATATAATTTCTAGCTAATCAGAGTCCAATCCTATTGATCACTCCAAATTGCATCTTCAGCATTTGGTTCAAACATTACCTTGAGATCTCCCCAAAGCAGCAAATTATCTTTAAATCTTTTCATCACCAATCTGTGCAAATCCACCAAATCTTGTCTATCAAACTTTCTGAGCATACTAGATAATGATTTATGTTAACTAGTATTCCCATCTGCTCTGATTATCTTGTAGACATGTATATCTTCCATATCAATACTCCCTAAGTTCTGAGATTCCCAATCAACTATAGGGTACTTAGCAGACAAAATCTCTAGATCCATAGTCTCTTTTTCATCAGGAACAACTGTTAACCACATTCTTAATTATTCCTTTTCTTGCTCATAGTCTGCTACTGCTTCTTCATCACTCTCTGCAGATTCTTATTCCTATGCAACATCCTCTAGCTTTTTCCTTTTTGCACTTTCTTTACTTTGCTTTTCACATGTCCTTTTTCTTGCATGTGTTTTTCTTTCTTACTATGCCTCCAGTCGACTTGCTAATTGCTACATCCTTCTTGACCACTTTCTTATAACTTCTTTCTTTGATCATTGGTATAAATCTTGAATCCTTTTTGCTGTTCTTTTCATACAATTCATTAGATTTTCTTCTTATTCTTTCCTTGTTAGATACTGTGGTTTAATCAATTTGTTCTTTACATAAGTCATCATAAGATTTCTCAACTGTGTTTTAGTAGGTGGTTTACTTCTGATCTCTACATCCCTTTGAGTAGCTCTAAACTTTCTTTGTGCTGCTATTGTCTTTTACTAAAAATTGTGCTCTTTCTTCAATGGTGAACTGCTCTCTCTTCCTGTTGGAGCTTTGCAGCAAACAAAGCATCAGTATCAATGCTGGCTTGAATATTATCATATTCATCATAAAGTGCAGCCACAAAAGCTTCTTCTTGTACTGCTCTTTCTCTTTGTCTTCTTTCTAACTGTGCTAACACCTCTTGATGCAGTAACTGAGCCAATTTTGCATCAGCTTGAACTTGCTGATCCCCTTGATCACTCCTCTTGATTTTCATTAAAGGATCTAATTCTTCTTCAACTAGTACACCTTTACCTTTGTCTTTTGGATCAATATATTGAAGAGGATAAAGTGTTGTAATTGATATGTTAAGTCTAGGAGGTTCTTCTTCATTTCTGAAAGCAATTCCTTTTTCCTTTTCCTTTGCTTTCTCAATCCTCATCTACATTAAAGTCTGAGCCATAGCCATTGTAAGATCCTCATCATCAAAGACTGTTGTTGTTGTAGGAGTAGTAGATGGAGTAGCAGTACTAACTTCTGGCCTAGCAGTACTAACTTGTGAAGGTCCAGTAGTAGTAACTTATGCATCATCATTAACTTCAACATCCTTAAGCTCATCAAAATCCTTATCTTCGAACATTGGCTTTGTCTTATCGTTTGTCCTCCCCTGTTTAGATGCATCCTCCTTATCCAAATCATCATCAGAAGACTTAAATTTCCTGTATTTCCTCTTTCTTGGGTGTGAGATGCTTGACTTTCTTTGTCTTTCTAATTTCTTGAATCTTTTCTTTAGTTTGAAGATCTCCACAGCTTGAGCATCCTTTTCATTTTCCAAGTCAAGTAACTATTTTGACAGTTTTGTACACAGAGTAATCAATTCATCTAGTTTCATCCTACCCTCATCACTTCCAGGTGTGTAACCTCATGTGAGAGGTGAATCATGGGGTGTAGGTGGTACATTATCCGTCAATTAAAAAATATGTTCCATGCTGCCCTCCCTACTTCTAGATGTGTGACCTTTTGGGAGGGGTAGTTCACTGGGCTATTCAAGAACTCTCTCAGACCTAGTCTGAGCAGGAGCACCCCTTATAGTTCTTGCTCCTGGGACTGCCACTTGTATCCGTTCCCTGAGGAATGTCAACATTAGGCATTGCCATAGATTAGGTCTTAAGGATGTTATCACTGTTCTATGCTGCATCTAAACTAGCATCAGTAGTGATAGCCCTTTCCATACTGTCACCCCCTCCTTATGGACAGCCTTATCTACTCTAAGGTTTTGAGGCACACTAATCTGAAGTAACTCAGTGTCCTTTTTGGTTCTCCTATGTTATTTAGGCTTCCCTTTTCTTTGATATTGAGTTGGAGATGGGAGTATTTGCTCAATGTGACCATCATGAAAAACTATTTGTGATACTGCAGTTTGATGTGTTTCAGTTTGGGGTGCTGCAGTTGGAGGTGTTTTAGTTTGAAGTGATTCAATTTGAGGTCCTGAAATAATTGGTTGTGAGGTAGAGGGTGCTGGTTGAGGTTCAGGGGGTATTGCTGAACCTTCACCCCCAGGTGCTTAGTTCTGCACCAACATGGAGTTAAAGAGTGGAGTTACTTTTCCTGAAAATTTTTTACTTTGCCTTGCCATATTTGAGAAAACCTTTTTAATATGGCATGGTGTTTCATATGTATCATTAAAAGGTTTTCGTAAATCTTTAAGCTGGTTATTCAAAAAGAGTTGTAAAAACCTTAGATACATTAAAAACTTCTTTGAATCCAAGTTCTTTAACATACCATCAAAAATTAATTTAGAAAAATTAAATTTTTGACCCTTTGCTAAACATATAACTGCTGAAGCCAAATTGGTTGAAAATTCATTCCAATCAGTTGATTTTGAACTAATATAATGAAGGATGGTATCTATCAAGAATTTCCATTAAGGTGAGAATGAACCTTTTTAAAAGTAAGTTTTGTTGAAAATTGTTCATATCCCATCAAAGCAAGGTTTTAAAAAATTTCATCATTTATGAGGCAAGTTATACCATCCTCATCACCAAAGAGAAGATCACTTCTCACAGATGATTCTGATATAACCACAGCCTTGCCATCAACAATAGCATGTATTTGCTTCACAGAATTGATTATTTTGGAAGTAGCAGTATTCCAAAATTATTTAATATAAGAAGCACAGATAGTGGGACTTACAGTGAGAGCATAGTTGATTGAACAAGTAGAGAGGAAGTCTACTATCTGATGAAACTCTGCATTCTCATCACTCTTTTCCAAATATTCGACCATGTTGTGTTGATCGACAACTTTTACATCCGCCATAGATGTTTAATTAATGAGAAGGGTTCTGGGTTTAAGTTCGTGGATGAAAGTTTGAGGGTTTGACAAAGTTGATTGAGATATTATAAAGAGAGCTTAAGGGTGTTATTGGACCGACTGAATAAAATTGAATCTTTATCTTGAATAAAACTTATAAAGGGAAAGAAAGATCAAGAATTATCCAAATATAGACCCCTATAAGCTAAGTTGTTGGCGGAAATATCTCAACGGTTATAATTAATTAATGAAAATTTGTTATGCCTCGAACAGTATTAACAGTAACAAACAACATAAAGTTAGGCTAGCAGTGCTAAGTTTGTACTGGCAGTACTAAGTTTGTACTAGCAGTACTAACTTTCATACTTATAGTTTTTGGCAAACTACCAGCCATCAACGGATTTCAGAATTCTTTACCAGTTGTTGTTTTCCCTGGAATAGCCAATTCTTTCTTGTCTGTTAGACATGGTGAATTGATGACCATTTTTTATGTGGTATTAACCAACATGTGAAACATCAGCAGTATTGACAAAGTCACTAGCATTCTCACCAAATCAGCATATCCATGATTAATCAAATAACCTTTTAAGCTCCAAACCTACAAAATGTTAGTTCCAAATATAAAGAAACACAATCCAGAACATCTTCCATATTGCTCATAATAACTTATAGTATTAACATTTAAGCTTAGCAGTACTAAGTATCAGTTACCAATATTAATCCATTTTCATCACTTGACAGCTTTTGCACTCCATGATGTATAATCTACTGAACTTATACACATAGTTCCAGAAAGTCTTTCCTCAAACACAGCTTTTATCAGCTACACCAATATACAGGTACACAGCAGCACTAACTGATCCTAACAGAACTAACTTTTGTACTAGCAGTGCAAAGTTTTACCCAGCAGTATCAACTAAGCCCAGCAGTATTAAGAAATAAATAGCTAACAGTATTAAGTTTACCAATGTTATACCATCAGTACTCATGTCAAATTCAATTCAAACCAATCATCCTCCCCTTAATCCATGCTCAAGGGATTAAGCATACCAATGCTTGCAATCAAAAACTGAAACCTAGTCACATCAAAGGCCTTAGTAAGAAGATCTATAACATTGTAGTCTATATGTATCTTGACCATTTCAATCAACTTTTTCTCATATGAATCTCTAATGAAATGATGTCTAATCTCTATATGCTTGGTCTTTGAATGATAAACAAGATTTTTCACCATACATATGGCACTTTCTTTATCCACATGAATCTTTGTCTGCATAAAGTTGTATCCGTAATCAAGTAATTAATTTTGGAGCCAAAGAACATGTCTACAGCAGTTGGAAGCAGCAATGTATTCTGCTTCAGTTGTTGAATTAGCTACAATTGTTTGTTTCTTGCACTGCTATGAGATTAACCTGCAACCTAAGAACTGACAACCTTTTGTTGTAGATTTCCTATCAAGACTGCCACCTGCATAGTCACTATTAGAAAAAGCTATCAAATCCATAGGTGAATCCTTAGGATACCAAAGGCCCAAAGTGGGTTGACCCTTAAGATATCTAAAGATTCTCTTCACAGCATGCATATGAGAAGCTTTTGGTTGAACTTGATATCTTAAGCATGCACACACAGCAAACATAATATCTGGCCTGGAAGATGTTAAGTACATCAATGATCCAATCATGGACCTATATAGGTGAACATCAACATCTGTTCCATCTGCATCCTTTAATAAAGGCTTGTATGTCTCTATTAGAGTACTTGCTATCTTCAAACTAGAAAAGCCAAACTTCTTCAAGATGTCATAAACATATTTGTCCTGACTGAGAATTATGCCATCTTTTCTCTGCTCAACTTGCAGCCCTAAAAAGAAAGTAAGTTCCTCCATGGAGCTTATCTGAAATCTTTTATGCATAAGCTGGAACTCAAAGACTTCTTTGTAGACCCAAAAATGATGTCATCTACATACACTTAAACAAGTAGAATGTCATTCTTAATCTCTTTAATGAACAAAGTCTTATCAATTATCCCTCTTCTAAATCCATTTTCCAATAAGTAGATAGATAAAGTCTTATACCAGGCTCTAAGAGCTTGATGAGGACCATATAATGATTTCTCTACCTTGTACACTCTATTTGGGAATTCTAGATCCATAAAACCTAGAGGTTGGCTAACATAAACCTCCTCTTCTATAGTGCCATACAAAAAGGCACTCTTCACATCCATCTGGTATATAGTGAAATCTATAAATGATGCATAGTCCAAAAATAACCTGATTGCTTCAATCCTAGCAACAGGAGCAAAAACCTCATCATAATTTACACCTTCTTCTTGTCTATAACCCTGTGCTACCAGCCTAGCTTTATTCCTAATAACAATTCCTCTTTGATCTTTCTTGTTCTTAAAGACCCACTTGGTATAAATGGCCCTTTTACCATAAGGTAAATCCACCAGTGTCCAAACATTCAGTAGCTTGAACTGGAGAAGCTCTTCCTGCATAGCTTCTACCCAGCTTTTATCATCAAAAGCCTGAGTTACCTTCTTTGGTTCCACCTAAGAGAGAAAACAAGCAAATAAACAATTTTTAAAATCATTATGATTTGTCCTTCTTTGCTTGTTAATGAAGGTGATCAATCCTGCTTCACTCTGCTTGATCATTCTTCTTGTCTGAACTGCAGAGTGCACCTCTCCAATGATTTAATCTTTAGGATGATCCTTGTTTGCTCTTGTTAAGGGAATAGGACTGACTGATATTATTGTCTCCTAATTATTGTAGTCAGCCTCTACACCCTTATTTCTATCATTATAAGCATCATCAAAGATACCAGTATCTTCTATGTTTGTAAGCTTAGAATGATCTTTAAGAGCATCTGGATGACTAAAAGATGAACTAGCAGCATTAACAGTAATTGGTGTTGAAAAGTCCAGTCATCATTAGTGCTATAGAAATTTTCATCTTTATCACCAGCAACATTAACAATTGGACTAGCAGTAATAAGACTGTTAATACTGTTAAAGTTTTCATCCTGATCTCCACTCTTCACTTGTTTATCCAAACTTCCTAGATCATTAGCTTTACCTCCTTCATCACATGCTGGTTGTTTAGTTGCCTTCTTGCTAGCATCATCTTTAGGTGAGGACACAGCTTCCTCAGAACTTGAAGGAACTTTTGAACTTGTATGCAACAATGGTAATAGAATGTAATCTTGATCAGGCACTTTCTCCTTTTTAGCTTGTCCTGCATCAAAATTAGTCTCTAAACCTGCATAACCATTAGTTCTATTTCCTGCACTAACTCCTTTAAAACTGCCTGCAAATGCAACAAATCCTCCATTATATTCTTGATAATCTATGAGATAGGAATTGTTTCCTGTCATATGCCTGGAGCATCCACTGTCAAATATCCTTGTATCTTTTAAAGCAACTTGTGGATCACCCTACAAATCAAACACAAGAAAATTAGTTTCTCTTTAGGAACCAAGCCATTACTGACCTGAGTATGCCTGTTGGATCAACATAGTCAAATTGCTTACAAATGTATGATCCACTATTTTTTGAGACATGATCTTGTATCTTAATTTTAGGTCTCCAAACCCAGCATGCTAAGGTCTTAACGGCATTAATCCCTTGTTCCTTAACAACACTTGTCACTCTGTTTCCCTTAGCAGTATTAACAGATTTTACCTTAGCAGTATTAACTATTTCATTTAAATTTCTGATTTTATGTATTGTTTGTTGGTAAAAAGGTCTCCTAGTTAGTGAATGTGACTTCTGAAAGGCATTTGGTCGAGGTTTTGCAACATTCACAAAGGGTTTAGGTGCAGTAGTATTAATAGGCTTGGCAGCACTAACTAGTACTATGCCAGACTTGGTTAAAACTGCTGTTAGAGCAAAATTCCTTCTATATTTAGAGAATTTTGATGATTAGTACTCATAGCATTATTCCAAACTAGTCTAACTTCCCTTTGACCAGTTCCCTTTTTTAGATTGTTCATCACAGAATTTTATACCATCCTTTTATCATGAAAATCTTAGTCTTTAATTAGATGGTTAAAAATACCACATACTAAACAAGCTTTCTTAGTAAACTGAAACACAACTCCTAATTTCTGAGTTTTTATTTCATTCCAGTTTGTTTTGTTTTTCCTAGGATTTTGACTTGCTTTCCTAGGTTGATTAGCTTGCTCAGGTTTATGTTGAACATTATCATATTTTAATACCATTACTTCAGTCTCATCCTCATCACTATTAAAAACCCATTCTTTAATTATTGTGGCATCAGAAGTTTTCTTAATCTCATTAGAGGAATTTTCACAGACTCTCTTATTGGCCTTTAATTCATAGCCTTCAAACTCAGGCTGTTGAAACTCCTTAAGACAAGAATTAGACAAATCAATAGTTAGGGGTGCAAATAAGCCTGTAGGTAGTGGTGCAACAACATTATAGCTTTCAAACCCTACAACTTTTCTACTATTATTAGATATTTGACTCCCTATCAATTTATCTAAGCTCTTAGAGGCATTCTTAAAATTGTTAATTTTAATCTGATTGCTCTCTTTTTCTTTCTTATGTTTTTCTATCCGTATATTAAGAGCATTGATTTCTGAGTCTTTAAATGAGGCATCTCTTTTTAGCACAACAATTTTGTCATAAAACATAACCTCATTCTTCTTGTAGAAGACAAGTTATTCTTCCACAGAAGCTAGACATCTTTTATAGGTAGCTAGATCAAACTCACATTTATAAAACTCTATTCTTAAGTTATCATACCGAGTTTTAAGAGTTTCAAAGGATTTAAGACAAGTGTTAAAACAAATTTTGTCATTATGTACCTGTAAATCTAAGAAAGCCATAAGAGTCATGTTGGTTGGAACTTCCTCATCTGCCATAAAGCTCCAATCAAAACTGTTCCCATCAACAGCCCCAGTTTAACCTTTTAGGAAGATTGTTGTCTTCTAAGTCACAGTTTCTTTTTTAGCGGGCTTGATTCTTGTTTATACCTTTCTTGTAGTCCTAAGGCATTGTTTTCTTGGTTCTAGGACCTTCTGCTTCTTCAATGCTAACTCAAACATCATTTGTGTATAATCCTTTGTACCTATACATAAATAACCTCCCCTTAATCCATGCTCAAGGGATTAAGCATATCAATGCTTGCAATCAAAAACTGAAACCTAGTCACATCAAAGGCCTTAGTAAGAAGATCTATAACATTGTAGTCTATATGTATCTTGACCATTTCAATCAACTTTTTCTCATATGAATCTCTAATGAAATGATGTCTAATCTCTATATGCTTGGTCTTTGAATGATAAACAAGATTTTTCACCATACATATGGAACATTAGTACTAGTAGTACTAACTGGTGTGCTGACAGTACTAACTTGAATATTAGCAGTATCAACTTTATTAGTACTGCCAGGAGTTAATACAAAGGCCATATTCTAAGATCCTGAGCTTGAACTTGTGGTTATAGTTCTTTTGACCTCTTGTTCAACAATCTTGAAATTGTTGTAGAAATCATCAAAGCTCATTGTGTCAAGATCTGGTTTGTTCCTCCAGACCACAACATGAGTGTTCCATTCAGAAGGAAGACTTCTTAAGAATTTTAAGTTGAGATCTTCTTGAGAGATGTTTTCACCCAGGATGGCCAACTAGCTAATAATTTTTTAAAGCCTATTAAAGATAGAGTCAAGTGACTATGTGCTTTAGGCATTGAAGTTCTCATACATCTGCTTTAGAAGTGTCTTTTATGTCTTCTTTGTGGCATCATTGCCACCAAATCTTTCTTGTATGGATTCCAACAAAGTCTTGGCATCCTTGTGTCGACTGAATGTTAATAGATGTTCATTGGGAAGTGCCATCAACAACATGCTTCTTGCTTTTACATCATTCTTCTTCTGGGCCTTCTCTTCAGTGGTAACTGGACCTGGTATTGTTAAAGTAGAGGTACCATCTGCATTTGTTGTTGTTCGAGCTACAGGTTTGAAAGAATTGCCATTCTCTATGACATCCCATAGAGCATAATCTTAAACTTGAAAGTATCGCTCTATTCTTAGCTTCCACATCTCATAGTCACCCTGTTTTAGAAGGGGCAACTTTGCAACAACATTGTTTTGGGCAGTTTCTAGATCCATCTCTTTGTGTGAATAAAGAGTTCTTCTTGTTTGTTTCTTCTTGATCAAGGTTTTAGAACACAAGCTCTGATACCACTTGTTGATCCCCTTTTGAACAGATCTTTGATTAGCTTGTTAAGGCTTTAGTTATCTTAGATAGATCTAAAACAACTATGATAGAAACCTTGAAGAATATATAAAGATTATGCGGAATCTAATCTTTATACACCAAAAAAACAATAAAGCAATGTAACGGTAACATAAGATTTTTCTCTCAACACACAATATATTGAATGATTCACAAAACAACTATATGTTTTGCCTAATAGCTATGACTTTTTTAGATATCTTAATTATGCTTTAGGATTCCTTTTGTACACCAAGGAAAACCCTAACGGGCTTACAAAATGCGTATAATGATAATGCATATCTATTCCTAATTTATCTCACGCATATTATAATAGCAGTACTAACTATACTGGCAGTACTAACAATATACTGGCAGTACTAACTATTATAAATAGCGTCATCTTGAACCAGCAGTACTAACTTCCAAAGATAGCCGTATTAAATTGAACCAGCAGCACTAAGTTGTAGAAGTCTATAATTCCCAACACTTTTCTTGTGGTTTACTTATGTTCTTTCATATATGTTCAATATTCATACATCCATATGTTGTGTTTTAATTTTTGAAAGATTATAAAATAAGATTTTATAAATAATGATGCTACTTTATTTCACTAGCTCAATAATATGTTCTTGGTGAGATGAGAGTTGAATGAGAGTTGCAACAATAGAAATAAAGAGATTAGGTTAGCTTTAGGTGTGATTTTGTTGTGGTTTAGTTGTGAATGGAGATTAGGTTTTGATTAAGCACAATTGTGAAGTTTGGTGTGATTTTTAGGAGCGTTTGCGAAAAATGATGTTGCTGATCCAAAATGGTTTTGAGGTTTTGAGCGGCCTAAGAATGTTTTCATTAAGCGTAAAAGTAGTTTTTGGAGAGCTTGTTTCGAATAGATAGTTTTTCATATATCACACACTAAAATCGGACTTAAAACGGCCAAGTTATAGCTAAATAAAACTTGAAATATTTTTCCACAAAACCAAATTAATAGTTGTTGATGTAAATAGTATATTGGGTTTTCGGACACTTTCAGACATTTTTGGACTTTCTAAACACTAGCGAAATATATACCAACACATATATATTGATTAGTATCATTTAAAGACGTCGTTAATATATTTTAGGAAAAACGATAAAGTTACTAAAAATAGTAAGTTTGGTAAAAATTTAGCGGAATGGACTTAGAAGTTAAGCGATTAAGGTTAGTTAGTGCGTTTTGAAAATATGGAAACTTAATAAATATATGGGATGGTATTAACGTC
>BQNB010002105.1:0-12232 GCA_026074375.1 Tanacetum coccineum
CCTTATTTTCTGATTATAATCTAACTTAGGTATTAAAGCAATGATGATCTTGTTAAACCCTAGATCATAGAGACTTTACCCACTTACTGGTTAAAGGCAATTCATACGCTAGTAGTCCACTAACCAAGTCTTTACCAATTCATTAAGAACGTACTCGTTGATCCCAAGGGTCACCTATCGGTCCAACTAAGCTCACTAATCTAAAGTCAAAGATAGGTCGTTATTTGTGATCCTATTGGTCTAGGTGTATAAATCACTATATGGAGAGGCATCCCGGCATCTAGATTACTTGGTCCGTATCACTAGATCCAGTTAAATGATAGGTCGCATACAAAAGCACGTAAACAAGTATATTGATAAACATAAACAAGCATTCAACGATAAATTAAGAAATCGAGATAAACAAACCAAACATTTAGATCTTCATAATAATGGATAATACCCAAAGGTATTTGCCTTCAAACGTCATAATTAATACAAAAGTAATGATTTAGCCAAGGTAAACTAGCCGAGTTAACGAATGATACAAAAAAACTAAATGATTACAAGAGTATAAGAAATTACACGTTGTCTCCTATGGAATTAATTGCGTTGCTCGACCTCTTCTGCTCTTCTTCTCCTCTAAAAATTGACTTTTATGGTTTAGGTATCGAGAATATGAATTAGCACACTTAAAACTCGTTTTTGAGTTTTCTATTTATAGGGTCTGGAAAAAGGTCGATACGGCGTATCGAAAGTATTCAATACGGTGTATTGGGTGTTTCTTAGAGTAGGGACCATGTTTGACATCTTCTAGAATATTTTATTTCCATATGGCTTGAATACGGCATATTAGTCTTTCCTGAATACAGCGTATTGATCTTGTTTCCTTTGTGGGCTTTAGTGAAGTGTAGGCACAGATACGTCGTATCTTCCTTGATGGATACAGCGTATTGGTTGTCAAAACAGTAATCTTTAAATATCTTCGTTTAAGCTTCAGAATGCGTGCCTTTTTGCTAACTTTCACCAAGTACTCCATAATTACTGCAATTCTCAAATACAAACGATTAAGTAACAATTCTTTGCAATAATTATATAAAATAGGTTAATTACATGGGATAAACGATGCTATAAAAGTGACGTTATTTGATGTCATCAAATATCCCCCCACTTGAATCCTACTTGTCCTCAAGTAGCCTTTAGAAGTTTATGAAAATGTATCACTAAGGATTTTTCCGTTGCTAAATGTTGCTGATGCCTAGATTCCTAATCTTTTGCAAGAATCACATGCTCCTTTGCATACTACTACACTTATTTACTTTGACAAAGTCAATGTCGTTTATCTTTCTACTAATCGTGATTAGTTGGCTTATAGGAAACTGTGTGGTTTTCACATTCTGTCTTGGTTTCAATATGTGGATATCTTCATGAGGGTACTGCCCTATTTCTTGTGTTTTGTTCCAGTAGCTCACAAAAGATCTAAATGTATAGTAGGCTTGACCTCCATAAAGTAAAGCAAGTCTACATTAATATGTCTAATATTGGTCATGGGCTCACGACGTCTATTATTCATAAATGAGGATTGAGCTTAATTGTTTACGTATGATATGTAAAGCAAGGATTGATATGAGTTTATGGTGTGGGATGAAACTAATTTTATGTTTGGTTTTCCTTATATAGTAAGGACTCCGAGATAATAGCGTATATCTAGAGTCGGAGTAACACTCACATACAATTAGGGTTTTTAGCTTTGGTTTTGTTTTGTACTAGCTACAACTAGGGGTGTCAAAAAATCCTACCCGGCCTAGAACCATACCTGATTAAGCCTATTTGTGTTGAGATACTTGGGTCAACCCGAGTAACCCGAATACTAAATAGGGTCGGGTATCAGGTTGAAAATATTTAGCTAACTCAGGTTCGGGTCGACCTGATCGGCCCTAATAAGGTTTTTTTATTTTTTTTCTAATATAACTTTTATAAATTATCTATTTTAACTAGTAAAATAGGCAATTTTAGTACCATTTGACCCATATTCGGTTTGACTCTAACTCGAGTGGACAAAAACCGAATTGACATGAATCTGGCTAACTCGAATTCAAATAGGTCGGGTTCAGGTATGTTATTTTTTCCTTGTCCTGACTCTGACCCGACCTGACTCGAATTGAATAGGGTTGGGATACTCATGTCAATCCGAGTAACCCGAATACTAAATAGTGTCGGGTATCGGGTTTAAAAAGTTTGGTTAACTCAGGTCTGGGTTGACCCTAAGGGATTTTCATTTTTCTCTAATATAACTTTTATAAATTTTCTATTTTAACTAGTACAATAGGCAATTGTATTACCATTTGACCCATATTCAGTTTGATCTGAACTCGAGTGGACCCAACCCGAATTAACATGAATCTAACTAACCCGAATTCAAATAGGGTCGGGTTCATGTATGTTATTTTTTTCCTTGTCCCGACCTGAATTGACCCTGGTAATACCCCTAGCCACAACTATAAATACAAAACTCTTGCACTTTGTTATTTGTTTCAACTACTACGCTTGTTTACTTGTCATGTTTGGTATATTTTGTGTTCAAATGACATTTGTGTTCAATCATAATAATACCTAGCCGAATAAGTGTCCTATAAAATTAGATCTAATAGGACTCATATACTAAGTGTCATATTAGGTGATAATCTAATAACACCAAACAAAAAATGAGTCCTATAAAATTAGATATAATAGGGCCCATATACTAAGTGTCATATTAGATTATAATCTAATAAGACCATACAAAAAAAGAATCCTATAAAATGCAATATAATACGACCATTATATCAGATGTCCTATTAATATCATAATCATACCATAATAAAAAAGTGTCTTGTAAATCAACTTAATTGGTTCCACTTATAAAGTGTCCTATAAAAAGCCACTATAATATGACTAAAAATTTAATTGGTCGTATAACACATTTTTTAGGACCCCATTCAAAAAAGTGTCCTACACGAAGGTCCTAAAAGCCCCTTATTTTTGTAGTGTGTATTTAACGGAATATCTTTGCACTTTTAGTTCTTTTCGTCATTCTTGGTCCTGAAACGATTATTATACCAACAAACAACCAAACATGCAATATTTCATGTGTTTAACATATATATTTCACATATTTTTGAGTGATATTTTATGATATTTGGAGCGTTATCACCCTTATTTGAGTAAAACCAAAGGTTAGGATGAAGAATAATAAAGGGTAGTGAATCTTCTAATCCTTTGACCAAAAGTAATACACCAACAAGGCGGACAAAATCATACATACACATCCATAAAGATGGAATAGATACATGCAATTGCTCGCATCCTCATTCGAGTAAGATCTAAGGTTATGGATTAGGAAAGAGAAAATAATTGTTTTTAAATAAAAAGAACAAAATAAATAGATTAAATCCAAAAAAATAAGGTACAGTGTTGCTAGTTACTTTCCCGACCGTACCCATAAAAAAGACACATAATCATAGACATAAATATCTTGATCACATATCAACAAAAACAACCTTAGTTGGCGTTCCCGTAACGGTCAACTCCCAAACATCCATAATATACATACTTTACAACAATAGTGGTGATATCGACCACTTTATACAAGAAATACATGGTTGGTTTATTTCAACCAACATACAATAATACTCTACAGAATCATTTTTTGTACTTTTTACTTTTTTTGATTTTTTTTACAAACCACTACGAATTTTGGTGTATTTTCACCATCTCACGATCTTAATATATCCGGGTAATTTATCCATAATCCTCCATACTTCGGATATATAAAATATTTGTGAAAGTAGTAAAAGACACTAAAAAATAAGACTAAAAATATACACTACTTTCACATTCCCAATTGCATTGTGTAATTTTCCCGACCTAACCGTAGACAGAAAATTCACACACGTACCCAATTGCATTGTGCAATTTTCTGACCTAACCGTAGATAGAAATTTTTTGTATTGCGATACAGGAAATACAATACTTTACACAAAAGCAACTAGGTAGCAACCGATTAATGACTAAATCTAATAGGGTAGTCTAAGGTGTAAAGTTGTAACAAAATAAATATTTGGTGTAAGAAAAGAATGGAATGGCTCAACAGGTTTTTCTAAGGGTATCTTACTCTAAAAACGAGAGTAAACAAAAGGGTTTATACGGGGGTTAACTAACCAGTGTAGTTAGTTAATATATCAACATGTATAGGCTTTTTGGGTGTAATATTAAAAATTTACCAGTTTAGAAAATGTCACTCCATCTATTTTAAATAGTACTTATTATTGTGGTCTCGAATAGACATACCAAGCCAAGTTCTAAAGTTTACAACATCATCGACACACTCATATATATTGTGGAATTTGGGTAAACATTTGGAAATGGAGAAAGGCTAAATTCTCACAATATCTAACAAGGATTATGTGTGCGGGTTATGTAACTAAAAATTTCACAAGAATATGCTAATTTTTTTTTTCAAATTTAATATTATGAGGCATATTGATGTAAAAATATGGACAAGTAAGCATTTTAATTCTCCTCCCCCCACTTGAAATATACAACGACCTCGTTGTATAAATATAAAATTAAGGACATAAAATTTAAAGAATTAGAATGAGAAACTCCCTTGGGATTTGCTTGGTATGATCCTTTATGTTGCGTTTATGAGCAAGACAATGTGTTGTAAATGCGGGTCTGTATGCCAACATGACTACAACACACAGAATTCCAAAATATAAATACTCCACCAAAGTCGTCATTTTTATTTAGTAAGGTCTTGTATAAGATATAAGAAAAACCAATGCAATTTTATCTCCGGTATTCGACGGATAGAATTCAAAAAACTAAAACAAAAAACTGTACAGGAAGTCGATATGCCGTATCCCAAAACCAGGATACGTCGTATCCCAAAACCAGTATACGTCGTATCCCAAAACCAGGATACGTAGTATCCCAAAACCAGGATATGCCGTATTGAGACCTGTAAAAAGCATCTAAGGTACGAGTCAGATTGCCAAATACGCCATATCAGATTCATGAATACAGACGTTAGATAATTCTTAGAATTAATGTTTTAAATGCAAAAAATAAAGACTGGATAACGTCCAGTTAGTTCAATATGCCATATCCGTTGAGGTTGGATACACAATATTGATTAACTAGGAAGACATACTCGATAAAATTTAAGAAAATACATTTTGGGTTGTCTCTCGGCAAGCACTTTTGTTTACAACAAAGTCTTTAATTTGGACTTGTCTTCAGCTCTTCATTTGGTGCGTTTTACGAGCCACACTTGATTCTTCTTGCGAAAAATTTCATGGTAGATGCTAGACATAATCCATTTGGTTCTTTTCCAGGTATCGTACTCGCATGTGTTGATGGCAATGTATTCTTCATTAGTACCAAGAGAGTACCGTATTACTTTGAATTTTTCGGATTTACACACCCCTCCCATTAAGCATTTCTTTCTCTTATCATCCCTAACCGAATATCGTCCATTCACTGACGTTACGCCCATAAATCTTCGGCTTATGTTCATCAAAAATTCTCGACCCTTTTCAAACGTACAAATGTTGTTCCCTGCTTGAGCATCAAAATATAAGACTGTACAGGAAGTCGATATGCCGTATCCCAAAACCAGGATATGCAATATTGAGGCCTGTAAAAAGTATCTAAGGTACGAGTTAGAATGTCAAATACGCCGTATCATATTCATGAATACGCCGTATAGACGAATATGACAATAATGTTTAAATACAAAAAAATAAAGGACTGGATAACGTCTAGACCTTCAATACGCTGTATCCATGGAGGTTGGATACACCGTATCACATGTATAGGAAGGCAGACTCGATAAAAATTGAAAAATAACATTCTGGTTTATCTCCCGGCAAGCACTTTTGTTTACAAAAAAGTTTTTAGGTTAGACTTGCTCCTAGCTTTAGTCCCATCCTTATAAAACAACATGTCACGATATTAACACATAATTTCTTGATAAAAGTTTCTGTTTTGAAAATTTTACTTGATGTATCACGACTTGTTTCCAAAAGCATATTTGACCCTTGTGTATAGGTACCAACATCGGTATTTATTACATTAGGTAACGGTTCGATAGATAAATCCCCCGAAGATTGTTTGATATCGATTTTATCATCACCATTGCCCATGTCCAATTTTAAATTATCGATGTTAAATGTCTTATAAGAAAATGAATCATTATCATATATAACAGTGTAATTCTCATCATCAGAATCGAACAATGATATTTTAATTTTCCTATTAACTTTATTGATATGCTGAGGACTTATCGTGGGTTCACATAAGAGCTCAAGTTTAGATGTCAACGCGTCATTATAGACTATAGCTGGGAATTACGTTTCAACATATCATAGGAAGTGAACGTCTTCATCATACCTGATCTTACCATACGTAGTAGTTTCCCAGTTATACACCTTACCTTTTCTAAGAGCTTTCTTAATTTCAAGCCCAATATATTCCTTTATAGTAATGTCGGGGTCGTCCATTTCCTATAATAAATTTGCTAGGAAAGAAAAAGGTCAAATAGACTAATACACCGTATTCAGTAGACTGAATACGCCATATTGATGATTAAGTCGAATACGCTGTATTGGTTTAGAAAAAATTTATACGCCGTATCCAAAAAGATGAATACTCGTATTGAGATTTTAACTCAGAAAATTAAAGCAGACTTTAATAATGCAGAAAAACAAATAAAACACACAAACACACAATATGCAAAAATATACAATGCAAAAAAACAAACACACAAAACTAAACTAAACTAAAAACACAAAGTCTAAACTAAAATACTAATAAACAAGAATTAAACAACTTCACTCCCCAGCAACGATGCCAAAAACTTGATGTGTCGTTATGCTTAGGTAATATTTATTATCAAGTTTTACATTTATATTTTGCTGACTTTACCTAAAAACAACACTAATGGGCAGTGGACCCAATCAGTTGTAGCTTTGTTGGCAAGTAAGGTGTCGATCACTAAGAGCAAGAGAGTTCATTCCTAAGTCTAACAGTATTTTAGTTATCTATGTTAGTTCTAATCTATGTTAGTTATCTATGTTAGTTCTAATCTAAGTAAGGTGTCAAGCAAGAGAGTTAATTCCTAAGTCTAACAGTATTTTGGTGGTAACTTAAATCTACTTTCGTCACAATAACACACGCAAGCTGATAATCAGAAGATAGAAGAGCGATCAAGCCTATTTTAAGGAAATTGTATCAATCATGATTAATAAAATATAATAAAGGTTTTCTTATTGGTGAAATGATTGTCTTATCTCGAAGAGATATATCATTCATAGATTTAGGCGGTACTTCTTCCTAAAACCTAGACATGCCAATTTTGTCACAATTAAACGCATCCGCATAAAGCAATCTATGTTGATTATAATCTATCTTAGGAGATTAATAATGGTGATCTTATTAAACCCTGGCTCAATAAGACTTTACTAACTTACTGCTTAACGCCTTCTTATATACTAGTAGTCTACTGTCTGAGTCCTTACCAAGGGAATCAGAACATTGTTTGTTAATCCTAGGTCACCTGCTAGTCCAACTTGTTCACTAAACCAATGGTAAGTATAGGTCATTATTTATAATCCTATGATTCTAGATATATAAGTTGCTATATGGAGAGCTATCTCGGTTAATCTAGTCTACTTGGTCGGCACAACTAGATCCATTTGATTGATAGGTCGCATGCATAAACACATAAGCGAGTATATATTGATAAACATAATCAACAACAACGATAAATTAAGAAATCGAGATAAACAAACCAAACATTAAATCTTCATAAACATGGCTAATACCTAAAGGTATTAGCCAATAACCATTGTATCGAATACAAACATAATAAACGAATCGACCAAGGTAACCTAACCAAGTTAAACGAATGATACCAAAAATTGAATGATTATTATAGTATAGATTATTACAAGGTGTTTCCTATGGAATTAAGTACCCTGCGAGACCTTCTTTGCTCTTCTTGGCTTCTAAAAATCGACTTCTGTTGTTAAGGTTTCAAAAATATATTTAAGCACACCCTAAACTTGTGGTTTAGGGATTTGTATTTATAGTGTCTAGAAATTTTTGATACGCCGTATTGGTTGAGGTCAATACGGCGTATTGGGGGTTTCTTGGAGTAGGGTCCACGATTATAATATTCTAGAATATTCTTTACTTGATCTTTAATACGGCGTATAGACATTCTGGATACGGCATATAAGGATTCAAATCTTTGTGGTTTCTTGTGAAGTGCAGGCACATATACGCTGTATCTTCCTTGATGGATACGGCATATAGGTTGTCAAAATAGTAATCTTTAGATTTTTTTGTTTAAGCTTTAAAATGCGTGCCTTTTAGCATAATTTCACCAATTACTCCATAATTACTGCAAATATCAAGTATAAACAATTAAGTACCAATTCGTGCAATAATTATAAAAATGGATAAGAAACATGGGATAAATAATGCTATAAAAGTGACGTTATTTGATGTCATCACTCCTCTTATCTTCTAAAAATCAAATCTGATGGTTACTGCCTTTCTCTCAGTCTTTGGTATAAAAATTTCACACTAAATTCATATTTAGGTCTTGGTATTTATAGCCTCTGGAATTTGGTCGAGACGCCGTATTGAAGTATCTGAATACAGCGTGTTGGAGTTTTCTTGGAGTGTGGACTACGACTATAATATACCAAAATATTCAATACTTGATCTTTGATACAACGTATAGAGTCTTCTGTATACGACGTATGGATTCTTTATGTCTTCCTGGTTCTCGTGAAGTTCGAGCGTAGATACACCGTATTTTCCTTGATGGATACGACGTATTGGTTGTTAGAACAGCATATTCTTGATTTCTTCATTTAAGCTCCAAAATGCGTGTCTTTTACTTAAACTTCATCAATTACTCCATATTTACTACAAATAACTAATATAAACAATTAAGCAAAAATTCATGCATAAATTAATATAGAACGAGCAATTTAGCTAGGATAAATGATGCTATAAAATAGATGTTATTTGATGTCATCAATGATTTAATTACTTTACACACCTTATGCTCATTTCCATGTACAATAAATTCTTCCGGTTGCTTCATATATACAACCTCTTCCAAATCACCATTTAAGAATGCTATTTTGACATCCATTTGATGGATCATTAGATTATAAGTTGTTGCTAAAGCAATCAATAATCTAATTGTGGATATTTGAGAAACAGGAGAATAGGTATCGAAGTAATTGATTCCTTCCTTTTGTCTAAAGCCTTGGATAACCAGTCTAGCTTTAAACTTGTCAATGGTTCCATCAACTTTCATCTTCCATTTAAAGATCCATTTGCAACCCAAAGGTTTGCAACCTGGTGGTAAATCAGATAAAACCCATGTCTTATTTTCCATAATTAAGTCTATCTCATCATTGATTGCTTCTTTCCAGAATGCAACATCACAAGATTGCATAGCTTCATCAAACGTTCTGGGATCCTCTTCTATACTGTAACAGTAAGAATATTGAGGTCCAATCTCATCTCTTGATCCCTTAACTAAATATAATTGAAAATCAGATCCGAGTGATTTAGCTACCCTTGCTCTATTACTTCTATGAGTTGTAAGAGTTCAATTGGATTTTCACCAATTTGATCTTTATTTGAACTTGGCATCATACTTTTAGGTCTACTTATTGAAGTGAATCGTTTTTCATTAAACATTACATCTCTTGACTCTATAACCGAATTAATGGATATATATTCATAAGGTTCTATTACATAGAATCTATATGCCTTGGAATGCTCAACATATTAAAAAATATGCAATCAATAACTTTTTCACATCCTTTTGGGTTTTGGGAGTCTTACAATAGCCCTACAACCCCAAACTCATAAATATGACAAGTTAAGTCATTTTTGTACCTACGTTCATATGGGATGACTTTGTTCATTCTATTAGGAACTATATTTAATAAATAACAAGCCGTTCACATGGCTTCACCCCAAAATCCGTCACTCAAACCCAAGTAAGATAACAGGAAATTAACCATTTCTTTAAGAGCTCTATTTTTTCTTTTCGGATACACCATTTTGTTGTGGTATATAAGGAGCCGTAGTCTCATGTATGATTCATATAAATTGAAATAAACAGGATCATAATATTCAACACCTATATCCGTGCGTAAATTTTTAATTAAATCATTTGGTTGCAACTCAACTACAGTTTTATAGATTTTAAATTTATCTAAGGCTTCATCTTTAGCATGGCATAGATAAACATAACAAAATCTAGATGAATAGGTATCGAAGTAATCGATTCTTCCTTTTGTCTAAAGCCTTGGATAACCAGTCTAGCTTTAAACTTGTTAATGGTTCCATCAACTTTCATCTTTCATTTGAAGATCCACTTGCAACCCCAGGTTTGCAACCTGGTGGTAAATCAGATAAAACCTATGTATTATTTTCCATAATTGAGTCTATCTCATCATTGATTGCTTCTTTCCAGAATACAACATCACGAGATTGCATAGCTTCATCAAACGTACTTGGATCCTCTTCTATACTGTAACAGAAAGAATATTAAGGTCCAATCTCATCTCTTGATCCCTCAACTAAATATAATTTAAAATCAGATCCAAATGATTTAGCTACCCTTTCTCTATTACTCCTATGAGTTGTAGGAGTTCAATTGTAGTTTCACCAATTTGATCTTCATTTGAACTTGGCATCATACTTTTAGGTCTACATATTGAAGTGAATCATTTTTCAGCAAACATTTCATCTCTTGACTCTATAATTGAATTAACGGATATATATATTCATGAGGTTCTATTACATAGAATCTATATGCCTTGGAATGCTCAACATATCAAAAAAGATGCAATCAATAACTTTTTCACCCGAATTTATCCTTTTGGGTTTCAGGAGTCTTACAACAGCCATACAACCGCAAACTCGTGAATATGACAAGTTAAGTCATTTTTTGTACCTAAGTTCATATGGGGTGACTTTGTTTATTTTATTAGGAACTATATTTAATTAATAACAAGCCGTTCACATGGCTTCACCCCAAAATCCTTCACTCAAACCCGAGTAA
This sequence comes from Tanacetum coccineum, assembly GCA_026074375.1. Lineage (NCBI taxonomy): Eukaryota > Viridiplantae > Streptophyta > Magnoliopsida > Asterales > Asteraceae > Tanacetum > Tanacetum coccineum. The sequence continues at coordinate 11,126 of BQNB010002105.1, forward strand.
GATAACATGAAATTAACCATCTCTTTAAGACCTTTATTTTTCCTTTCGGACACACCATTTTGTTGTGGTGTATAAGGAGCCGTAGTCTCATGTATGATTCCTATGGATTAAAATAAATAGGATCATAATATTCACCACCTATATACGTGCATAAATTTTTAATTAAATCATTTGGTTGTAACTCAACCTCAGTTTTATAGATTTTAAATTTATCTAAGGCTTCATCTTTAGCATGGCATAGATAAACATAACAAAATCTAGATGCATCATCTATAAAGGTGAATACATACTTCTTATTCCCTAAGGAAGGAGTGGCATGAAAATCACATAGATCACTATGTATCAATTATAAAACATTAGAATCTCGTTTTATATCTTTAAAAGGTTGTCTAGTTATTTTAGTTAACATGCAAGTGATAGATTTTTCTAGGTAATATCAAATCCTGGAATTAAATTATCCTTAGACATAGCAAGCATACGTTTATAGTGAACATATCCTAATAGTGCATGCCACGTAAAAGAATCAACATCTTTAGAACTAATCATGCAAACACTAAAAGTATTAGGAACTTTATTGAGATTTAACATAAACATGCCATTATTATAGTAACTGAAACCAACAAATACACCATGTCTTGATAAGATATACTTATCAGATTCATACACTTGTTTATAACCACACTTATTTAACATGGATCCGAATATAAGGTTTTTCCTAATCCCTGTACATACATAACATTAACTAAAGTAATAGTTTTTACAAAACTAAATTTTAAAACAACATTTCCATGACTAAGTATTGGTTTGGTAGACTCGTCCCCTATATGAAGAATGGATCCATCTTGCACCGAATGAAAAGTATCAAACCATCAATGATCCTTACATGCATGATAAGTTGCACCCGAGTCAATCCACCAAGCAAATTCATCATCCTGTACATAACATATTTCAAAAATATGTGACACATAATGATTAAAAGGAATTACATCAAAGTCAAAATTCATACCTTGTGATGATTTAGGATCCTAGTATGTGTTTAATTACACATACCTTTGACCACTAAAAACGGACTTAAATGACTAAAAACGTACCAAAAATACATTGTAT